>JAHWLE010000450.1:0-23110 GCA_024679135.1 Phytophthora foliorum | reverse complement strand
TCTCGGCCAGCGGACGACGCGCCGCCGACAGGTTGCGCGGCTCGCTGCGGTGCTTCCGCAGCTTCTGCTGGTACGCAGTGGCCTCCTCGTCGGCTTCTTGCTGGTGGCGGCGTCGCCTCTCCTCGATGGTCTCCTGCAGCGGCCTCGACGCGAACTTGCCGCTCTGGATCTTCTGCTCCATGGTCGCCTGCGTCGACCTCTTCACCTTGGACTGCTTCTCCGGCAAGTAGTCGTTGAAGGCATCGTACGGGTCGTCGTCCTGGCGGCCGCTGCGTTGTTGTTGGTGTCGTCGCTCCGTCGTCGGCTGACTCGCTCTCGGTCGTGGGGGCGGCGCCTCTTTCAACGTAGATCGTGGCAAGTGCATACTCTGCGTCATATCGGGGTCCCCCGCCATCATCCAGCTATTCTTGCGGGTGTGGGTCGGTCCGCGCGTGCTCCTCAAGCCGTGGTCGGCGAAGGCTTCCACCGTGACGGACTCGCGGATCGAGTTCATGTCGGCGTCGGCCGACACGTCGTCTCCCTCCAGCACAAAGTTCCGCACGACGTCGAAGGCGAACCCCCCGCACGTGGGGCACTTGGGCGTCTTGGAAAAGGCCCACGAGGCCAGCAAGTTGACGAACGAGCGCAGCGCCTTGACGCGGTAGTTGACCACCATGGGCGCCCGGGACGCGAAGAGGTGCTTCTTGGGGAAGTCGAAGCGCTGGATCGAGTGCAGGTAGTTGCGGCAGCCCGGGCACTTGTCCGTGGACGACGACAGGAACTTGACCAGCTGGTCGCGCAGCTTGAGGAAGTCCGAGTACCGGTGGCTCACCTCCCACGTCTGGCCGCTCGACGTGAACCGCCCTGCGATGCGGTAGTACGTGACGCCGCGGTGGGTCGTGGCCGAGAGCAGCCACAGGCGCAGCTCGCCCTGGTTCATGAGCGACATGCTCATGCGGTTCGGGGGTAGACTCTCCCTCATAACGAATGACGCACGGCGTGGCGGTTTGGCTAATGAGGAATTCGTCTATTGTCGGCGAACCGACTCTGCGGTAATACCGCATCATCGCTTCAACCCTGTCCCGTGTCGTGTTTGAAGTGCGCCAGGATTGGTGGAAAGCGACCGAATGGGGCAGATTCCCCCGGACGCAGTGCACGCACCATCTTGGGAGCAGATAGACGCGTGAATCACGGTCCTGTCCAGAAATATCTCCATGGCCACTGGCCGATCCACCGCAACGCGACACCCGGCGCGCTGCAAATTAGGATCATTACAGCGCACTGGTCCTAATAAGTTTAGCAAAAGGCACTTCACGAACCATGCCGGACGCCATCTATCAACGCGGACAGCTCCACCGAAATGCCACCGACGAATTCCCATCGATCCCACGGCTAAAAATTCAAATTTTCACGGCCAAATCATGGATCCGTCTTCGACTGAGGATACCTGACGGTTCTTCCTAATAATCCCTGCAATGCAATTTTATGGCTCGCTGCTGCTCACCAGTGTCCGACGCCTACTCCTCACACGAAATACAGTTGGTGATTGTTTGTCACTACACAAGTCCACTTCAAGTTGCAGTTTTTGGTCATCGTGACTTTCGTCGGAGTTTGGCTCGCTGAATGGTGCCCACGAGTCCGTCCGCGACTTCTTCAGCGAACTGCGTGTCGATGCCGTGGCCGCCGTTCTGGAAAAAGAACGCCTGCACTTGGTCGCCCGGCAACCGCTGCAGCAGCTTAACGGACTCCACTGGTGGGATCAGGATGTCCTGCATACTGCCGACGACGAGCACGGGGAAGCCCGCTTTGGCGATGACGTCCAGTCGTTCGTCCGAAACGTAGTGCGTCTGGATTGCCAGCCCCTGGCACAGCAGCGCCTTGTAGCCGGCCGGCTTGTGCCGGTTCGGGAGGGTGGCGTAATGCCGCTCGAGCACGCTACGAACGTCCTTGTCGCCGATCGGGCGGTCGAGGAAGTCCGCGGGGTAGTTCATGGCCACCGTGTTCTTCACGACGCCCAAGTGCGTCGGCGAGAAGATGGCCCCGAGCAGTGGGCTCAGCACTCGCAGGTCCGGGAAAAACATGCCGCGAGAGCTCACCAACAGTGACAGTGACTGCACGCGCTCTGGACAAGAGCACGCGAGCTCGATGGAGATCATTCCGCCCATGCTAGTAGTACAACAAGCACACAAGAGGATCAGATATTATCATCTAGCGGAGTGGATACCCTGGGATATCACTGTTGTGAGCCTCACCTGATGCCCACAAAGTGGGCCGATCCCCATCCGAGATGGTCCAGCAGACTCAGCGCGTCACCCGCCATTTGACTGGTGGTGTATCGTCCCAAGGGTGCGTCGGTGCCACCTACACCTCGGTTGTCGAAGGTGAGGATGGTCAGGTTCCTGCCCTGCTTCTTGGCGTCCCATTTCTTCATTAGTGTGTCGATCACCGGTCCCCAGAGCTCTTTCAGCTGCAGGAAGCCCATGATCAGCACCAACCGCTCCTCGGGCAAGTTCCGGCACGCCGGACTGCGAGCGTCCGCGTTGGTCTCCAGCATGTACTCCATCGTGATGCCCGTGGCCACCTTCGCCGTGTGCACGTGCTCCTCCGCAAAGTGCTTGGACGTCGACAGCAGCGCCTCGATGTGTCGCCCCGAGGTGAGGCCCGGGGAGGCGACAACGGGGACTTCCATCGGAACTTTCATCGTTTCAAACGAATTCCTTGGTGTGTTCGTCTCGGGTGGTTTCTTAGTGCTGCGTCGAGAGCATTGGGAGGTCCAGCGACGTTGATCGACAAGGATCAGTTGACGGCCATGGCCCATGGCCCTGTCTCCGTGGTAGTGAGGCCATGTGTTTTCCACGGACCTTGCAAACGAGACGAAGCGCAGCACAAGGGATCAATCACCACGGTGCTTGAGATCCATTAATGCGGCAAGTGGAGCAGTCTTCGGTGAGGGCGTAAGCTCACGACACAACATTGTCGAGGTGTGGATTGTGGCCGTGGGGCTGGACGATATGGTGTTCTGGTCTGGTTTTGGAAGGGAGCGACAGTAACGCAAGCAGTATGTTCGTGTCTCCGCGTTCGTTGGGCGAGTTGTGCGCTTCCGACAAACGGTGCCTGGCGAGCATCGATGAAGGCGACAGGATATGCAAAGGATATGCCAAGGGGTGAAAGCTACGACGAGTCCGCTTCTTTGGTCTGGTGTTGGTCATGCCGAGACGCACTGATCCAATGGATACTAGTCAGGAGAGATCAACGCGCGTCCTGCACCGGTGGATTCGATCAGTGTTGACGATATTGGCGGTTGTCGACCAGAAGTTCTACCCGTCGCCTGCGTGCGTGTACAAATGAGCTCATGGTTTCAATATTGCATGGTCCTTGACCCTTTCGTTTGACCCACTCTGAATGGAGGGTTTACTTGTCCAACAAGGATCATCCAAGCCACTTGGGACCAATTCGGCAATTGAGCTCAGCTGAGGAGTCCCGCGTTCCTCGAGCTCTTGGTCAACTTACCGGTTGTTGTCTGAAGGTGCCTGTAAATTGCTATTTGATGAGCTCGTTGGCGAATTTGAGAGATCGCTGGCATTTTAGCTGGTTCAAGTGACGCTGCAATCAATACATGAACCCCAAGTTGGGTCCGGTTATTATGTGAACAATGGACATGGTACTCATCAAGATTGATTTAGACGAGAAACGACACCAACAGCTATGACCGTATTCTCCTTACAAAAGTTTGTGGAATTCATGAATGTTTTGATACATCGATGGATGTATCAAGCAGTTGATCCAACTGCACACCGGCGTCAGGGCGGGAGCAGACTTCAAGGCTTCAACCGAACACTCATTTGATAGTCGGAAATCTTTACCGGCAGGGCTTCGAAGTAGTTTTTTGCAAAAACAATTGAAGGGAGAAAAGTGGTTTGCTGAGTCAGGTCTTCCATGTCAGCATTGCCTTCAATGTCCCGTAGTATCATCACTCCGCCTTCATGAGGGATTGCAATATCTTCGAGCACCTGATTGCCCATTGATGCACATCACTGCTCGGACGAATGAAATACTCGGCCAGTACACGATCGATACGGCGATGAAGCGAGAAGCCTCGGAACACAGACTTCACGCCGTTTACAGGCGATAGTCGCTCCTGTAATTTTGCAACACCCTCGCTTGCCGTGTAAACGATAGCGGCGAGCCTAGCTTTGATAGCCGTTTCTAGCTCTGCGTCGTATTCACCGGCGTAAAGATCTTCCAGGCGTTCGAGCAACAGCTCGTAGGTTTGGACGCTGACGATTTTGCTAGCATCCGCCTTGCACGGCAGCAGCATTACTTTCATCGATTGAATCAGTTCGTCAGTAGGCAGCTGTATCGAGACAGTCACTGGTACAATAGCGCTGCGTTGTTCAAATGCAAACTCTTTCAGTCGCTGTACAACAGTGAGGAGCTTCAACCGCCTTGATGGTTCGAACTGGCACATATCCTCGACGAGTTGCCACTGAAGGTCTGTGAATTTCTGGTCAGGACACTCGGGCAGCTTTCGTTCTTTTAACACATGATATTTCACAGCAGCGTTAAACTCAATTGTCACCCACGGCACCGCACCAGTCACCGCTTCGATGATGCACATACCTAGAGAAAATACGTCCGATTCAGCCGTCGCTTTCTCTTTGCTCAGACATTCTGGAGCCGACCAACGAATTGCTCCCGTCGCGACGACTTTCTCATTACCACTGGCAAATGTACTCAACCCGAAGTCGGTCAGCTTCGCCTGACCATCGCTCCCCACGAGAATGTTATTGCACTTGAGATCTCCGTGGACAATGCCTCGAGCATGAAGATACTCGAGACCCAGTGCAGCTTCATACAGTTTATGCCACACCTCTTCCGAGTGTGTCTTCAAGTAACTATCCAATTGACCAAGCTTCGCGTCTTCGCACACGAAGAAGGGCGTTCCGATGTGGCATCCCCCGAACAGTTTCACCACGTGCGGGTGGTTCAGCCGGAACCATATATCCACTTCATGCTTGAACTCTTTGTGACGCTGACTTCGATCAATACGGTCGTCGCCTGTGCGCATTCGCTTGACGACAACATCGGAATTGAGCCATTTCGCTCTTGAGACGTCCCCAAACCCACCACGAGCAAATCCCTTATCGTCCTCAAGCTCATACCATCCGATAAACCACTCCGGAGGTGACTCGAGCAGTTCTGTCGATCGCTTGGTAAAGAGATCATCGTACGCTTTCTGAATGGTCTCACGCTGAGAGGGAGAATATTTTCCCCTTTGTAACTCGTGATACAGCAACGTAATCAAATCGTCGGGGTCCACGTTGCGCAGTAGCGTTAAGGAGTTGTCCTCCTCGGACACGAACAACTCGATCTTGCGCTTGGTTACGACAACCCAACGAGTTGCGAGGTCCTGGTACATTTGACTAGATGCTTCGAACACATTCAACAAGTGCTCCAGCTTCTTGTAGAAGAAATCGAGCGATCCATCGTTGGCACAGCTACGGGACAAGCGCTGGATCGCGATTTGGGACCGCGAATACTGGGAATCAATCGCAGATTTCATGTCCTTTAATACATCGATAGCGGCATCATGGGCTCTTCGCGTAATATGTTGATTTGGGGCTATCAGTTTGTTGCACATGTCATCAAGAATGTGCGCAACCTCACAGTAGTGCCCAACTCCTAAATCATGAACTGTGTTTTGGATTTTGTGAAGGGTATCGAAGATGTCGCCAATTGGCACACTAGGTTCTTGTTCTGGTTGGTATGATGTCGTCAGCGAGTTGAGTATTCGTTTTAGTCGACTGACGACGATGGCAATGGTGGGTGGTGACTGAGAGTCCATGATGTCGCCTATAAGGTGCTGGGCTTCCCGGATGTACAACCCCGACTTCCTGTAGAGCACGTGAAGACAATTTCCGAGTTCACGAACATCGGACTCGAACGTCTTTGATTCTTTTGTACTTGCCACGTTTGCCAACTTAGCGATATCATCGCTGCCGATCAGCACGTTTTCGATTCGAACATCTCCGTGAACAATACCGCGCTCGTGTAAGAACTGCAACCCCAGTGCTGCTTCGTACAGGAATTGAAGACATTTTATCATAGTTAAAGCTCTTGTATAATAAAACGACCCATTTACGCGATGAGCAAGAGATCCGCCTCTCATGATTTCGCAGACAAATAGACTGAACCCTTCGTGCACTGCACCATAGAGCTTCTGAATGTTTGGATGCCGTAACGCATACCAACGACTGACTTGTTCATCGAACGGTGCACTACCATCTCCTGAATTTGAAATCCACAGCTTGAGCACCACCTCGGAGTCTAGCCACATCCCATGGAAGTCTCCCCCGATATCTTTTCTCTCATCATAGTCTCCGAATTCAATTTCAGTGGCTGGGATAACGCACTGTTCAAGCAGTGTAACCTCACTGCTCGATATGAATTGATCTGGCTTCAGCGAGGAAAGCAGTAAATGCTGAACGGCTACATGTCCATGTCGAACCGCGTAGTCACGAGCCGTTCTGTAGTACTTGTCGCGCAGAGTTGGATCTGCGTCCAAGCTTAACAACTTTTGTACTGCATTGGTATCCCCTCTGACAGCAGCCTGTATTAATGCAGACTGACCATCGTCGTCTACTGCATTCACGTCCGCCTTAGCCTCTGTCACCAGAAACTTCAACACCTGTAGCGAAACGATTTTGGACAGGCAATGCAACATCAAAGGTGTGCTTCCCTTCTTGTCTACGGCATTCACATCGGCCTTAGCCTCCGTCACCAGAAACGTCAGCACGTGTGTCGAGACGTTGTGCGTAAGGCAAAGCAGCATCAGCGGGGTTCGCCCATCATTGTCTACTGCATTCACATCGGCCTTAACCTCCGTCACCAGAAACGTCACCACGTCTAACGTTGCGCTTCTTGATCCACAAAGCAACATGAACGGCGTTTGTCCTTCATTGTCTACTGCATTTACGTCAGCTTTCATGTTCCTCACCAGAAATGTCAACATGTCTAACGAGACGTTTTGTGAAAGGCAAAGCCACATCAACGGAGTTCGTCCACTCTTTTCTACTGCATTCACGTCCGCCTTCATGTCCGTCATCAGAAATTTCAACCCTTCCAACGAGACGTACTTTGACCTGCATAGATACATCAACGCTGTTCTACCATACCAGTCTTTCATCTCCACCTGTGCCCTTCGCTCCAGTAAATAGCGCATCACTTCCACGTGGCCACATTCGATCGAGACCATCAACGGCGTCGTTCCCCAACCATCGAGTGCCACGTTCACGTTTCCCTCCTCCAACAGCTCTCGAACCGTGTCGAGCGCTCCGCTCTCACACGCATCAATTAAGCGTCTATCCTTGTCGAAGTTCATCGCCAGGGGTTGTATCCTGAAATTTCTGCAACATAACGTTTACGTTGCGCAACTTTCAATCGATGTGTGGACACACCAACATATTTCCGTAAAAAGTCGTAAAAAAGTATCAAACACCCAACGCGCAATGCCGGTGAATTGAGGGAGCCGCGGCGAGCATCAGTGCGGCTATGACTATGCACGAAGCACTGCGTGAAGTTAATTCCCCCTTCGGCACTCCAACGAGTATTGTCGCGGTCCTTCCTCACCGGGGTCGTGTGTACCTTCGGCCAGTGAAAAGAGGACGGCAGCAGAGACGCTCAGAAGACTGAAACCTTAAGAATAAATTTTTGCCTGTTAGTTTGAAAGGAAATCCACGACTGACCTTGTTCCTTCGCGGTCGGGAGCTACCCGACCGACTCGCGCTCCTAATTGTTCTTGGTCGTTTCTTAGACCATCATTTGACACACCTTCCAGCTTCCGAACAACTCCTGCTTTCCTTGGATTCGACTTTCATCCTTGAAGCTGGAGGTTGGCCGTCTTCCTCGCTGGCGACCTCGTTCCATGGCAGCCCCTCCCCCTTGAGTCATATTCAGGGCCTTAACTGCGCCGATTAGGCATCCAGATTCAAGCTTGATATCCCCCGGTTCTGGGCAGCAGTCAACCTCAGCACGACGCTTGGTCTCTTTTTCGCAGACACGGCCGATACAGTCGACAAGAACTTGCAGACCATGGTTCCAACGCGGCCCGGGACAGTATCCCTGCTTTGAGTTGTGCTAGCCCCCCACCAAAGCAGCTCAGCGGTATCTCTCCTGAAAGGGATGGTCGTGGGTTCGCTCCCCACCTTTGATATCTATTACGTTTTGTACAGATATTGAGTCGGGGAGGCGAAGTTCGAGAAGTGTCGTGATGTGTTGCTGCTACAAGCTCTGTTGCCGACTATCACGCTCTGCAGCAGCAGAAGCGCAGTGCGGATTCCGTGACAGAAAAACCAAAGTCTGTCCGTGTTGGTTCGTCAGTGATCTACACCGATAGTTCCATGTCGCTTGACTTTGAAGAGTCTGAAGGAGGTTGAAGTGATAGAAGACGAGATCATCTTGTCTTCAGAGCGCAGGGACTCCGAGTCCTCGGACGATGATGCTCGCGAGACACACGCCAGCTCGCGGTGCCCGCATGATGACGATTCGAATGCTTCTAGAAGGAATCATTCACGCGGCGAAAATGAGACAGCGCTCTCGGTAGCGGGAGCACTTTCGTCTCCGCGCACCGAGCCCACAGTGCGCGACGTATGAATGTCTTCGGTTTCTGAAATCGTTAGCAATTTCGGAGCGACAGTAGCGCCAAACCTATTCGTGCAACACCATCGTGGATGATGTTGTTGCTCAGAAGGTCGACTTTGATCCGTCAACGAATCAAAGATGCGACTACTATATCGGGCCCTTCCATGAGCTCCGATATCATGGCATCAAGAAGACCTCTCGCAAATTTCAACAAAGACCCTGCCAGACATCGTGCTCACTTTGAGCAAGCACGAGAGCGCTTCGGGAATTTCTCGAAGCGAGGTAAACTTGAATGCTTGCACGTTGATGCGCGGGTGGCTGGAATCCCATGCGCGGTGCCTAGCGGCGTCGCGTGTCCGTTCTGCTATCCTGGACCAGAACGGCTAATCGATCGCGACCTGAACGGGTACACGACTGTGCGTGTACCCGAGCAGATCAAGGGGCTCCATGCAGACTTCATTGCACGTGATGATCCGCGCACTACAGCTGACTGTAGTGCTGTCACAGGCTTTACGCATGCAACTAGTGGTGGGCTTCGGACGCCCTCACCATTTCCAGAAGGTCCTCCAGCAGGACGTTCTGAGATTCCCGTGTATCTCGATGGGGAGAGAATCCTCTCCAACGAATACGATATCGAACCTGGGTCCGATTTGATCTCGCGATCTCATCATCCACGATCCGCTCAGCAATCTAGCGGATCGAGCCACGTGCATCGCGTGGTGGTGGCGGAGGTGGCGGGAACGCACCATTCGTATGGTCGACCCCGGGTTGACCATTACGGCCGCTTGCTTCACGATCGTGTGCAGTTGTGGAGCAACTACAGAGCTCGCAGTTCGCTGAGCTGCGGCAGGAGTTGGGCATCTTGAAGGCTCAGGTCACGGCGATGTCCCAGACCGCCTCGAATTTGAGCGTTGGCCTCTGGTCAAAGCTGGCGAAGCTGGATTATTGCGTAGCCGAGCTCGAGAAGAAGCATAAGCACGCTTTTTCATTCTCCGCTTCGTACGGATTCAGGTGCCCGACGTAGAACATTGGGTACAGTCGCATGTTGAACGGTATGTCCAGCGTGTAGGCGTTGCCGTGTCGTGCAAGCACTGTGAACAGCTCGACGAAGCGCGAAAACTGCAGGCTTAGACAGGTTTGAGAAACTAATACGACCAATGATTCCATCTTGAATTCATTCGTGCTTCCCCTGCCAACATTGTCAGCATTCAGCTTCTGCCGGTCAGCAGAAGCTGCAATGGCATCTTGGACAAACCGGATTACGGCTTGTCTGCGCTGGACGAAGTCCATTAAGTCCGAGCTGAGCGTCTTGTTCAGCTCCCTGTCCTTCTGAGCAGCAGGGCCTGCCTGTCCTCTTCTCCTTGAAGGGTCTGCATCCTGCGCGGACACATGCTTCTTCGATTTCGAAAGCGCGTGTCGCCTTCATGTCCCAGCACTAGCGCTGATACTCTTGTCCTGTCCTTCGCATCGTTCTGCTGGTCAGAACGAGATGCGGTTTTGCTCGCGTCATCACAACTAATACTGTGCTGGTATCAGTTGGTTTCTGTGGTTACGTCAGAGCAACCATAGATCCTCCCCCTCTTAAAGAGGGAGCCACCGCCCCGAGCATCCTTGGTAGGCGTGGATGCTGCATGGCGTTCACGTAGAACGGTGTATCTCCAGTCGAGGCATGCACTGAGTTTTTGATGGCGAACTCAGCCATCGTCAAACAGTCGCTCCATTGATTGAACGAGTGTGTGTAACTGTTTGCACATCCGCGGGCACGCGATTCACGCGCTCGGTCTGACCCGTCTGCGGACGGTCTGCAGTCGATATCAACAGCTGTGTTCCATGATGTGTGAACACGTCTTGCCAGATACGCGCTGTGAAGCGGGGATCTCGGTCCGACACGATGTCGCGACACATTCCATGGTGTTTGAACACCACGTCAATGAACAGATGTGCCGTCTGTACAGCTGTAACTTCAGCTGGCACCGCAGTAAGATGGTACATCTTGCTGAAACGGCCAGGAGAGGTAGAGTAGACAGCGCACTCACGCGCTCAGGATCATGACGGACGCCATCACCAGAGATGAGTCGGCCGCACCAGATAATCTACGTCTGGTAATGCGAACTCTTCGGAAGACTGAGCTCGAGGTTGTGCTGGACGACTAGTTCAAAGAAAATTCGTAGTACTCGAATGAAATCGTTCGTATTGTCGGCAAAAATGATAACATCATCAATCGAGACGAGAGCATGCTTCGGAATCAGTGGAGCCAGAACCATTCGTATCGTACTCAGAAATGCAATGGGGAATCAACGCACCTTGAACGACCCTTGTTGGCGTAAACCACCATCATCTGTCATGAAGGACATCATTTCCTGGCTATCCTCGTCCAGAGGAAGCTGCTAGAACCCATCCTTCATGTCGAATGAGGCGAACTTCGTTTTGGTCGCGATGTCGTCCAGCATCTTCATAACACAAAGCATCGTACCTGCGATTGGATCGGTGCATGTGTTTACAAGGCGATAGTCACTAGTTAGCCGAAACTTATCGACAGTTCCAGGCTTGCGTACCGGGACGACAGCTGAAGCCCAGGGAGACCCGTGGCTCATCCGGATGAGGCTTCGACCCAGAAGTTGTTGCGCAGTCTCACGCAGGAACGGGTTGTGGAGCGGTGGGTACTTGCTTTGCTTGCAGCGGAATGGGGCCGCGCCGTCTTGGATGGCCACACGCAGATGGTCCGAAACCAACAATGTCGGCCCACACATCATACTGACCGGTCAGTTCGCGCATTATCGTAGCATACTGCATGTTCATGCTATTTCGTAGGGTCTTGATCACCAAGTTATTCGCGATCGTAATCTCCTCGTCTGCGGCCATCATTGGTGGGAACACGTCACCGACTGGGAATTCGACTTCCTCGTGCGAGAGGGGGCTGTCGCCAGTGAGATGCGCCAGCATCATCAATGTCAAGCGAGTGAAGCGTGTCCTTTCCAAGTAGGAATTCATCGTCATCACTCTGAAATACCAGGTATGACACGTCGCGCACATGCACCAGCCCGGCAGTTGTCGTGAGAGCCAGGTCCACCACAACTTCTTTCACGCAGGCCTTGACGCGGCCATCGGCGAGACAGGAACTTGCAGGATCTGCACGCGGACGTCCGGCTGTAGTTTCCACCACGCAGCTGGGAATAATGCTGCGGTCGGCATCTGTATCGTGGATGTATGCCACATCTACCAGGTTATTAATTCTCAAAGTGTTCAGCGTATCCGCCTTCCTTGCAGATTTGGAGCGGACTCGCTGTGCCTTGACAGCATGGAACTTCTGCAGCGCCTCCTGGCGTTGTTCTTGTGAAGCTGTGGGGGTACTGCTTGAGCCAGTACAGGCCATGCATCCATCCGTGGGAGTCCTTACTGCTTTGGGTGGGTGCACTGGAGCCGAGGAAGCGTGCTTGGTGTCGCGCTCGGATGGAGACTGGCGCTCAGGTGGTGACTGACGTTGCTTCTGGGTTGTTCAGCTCTAGGCTTAGCGGGACAGGGTGCAATGTTAGCGACTGGTGCGCTGTCATTCTCTTTGACCAGCCGATATTACCGATGCTGGACCTTCACATACTCGAGGATAAGGTCAATTTGAGCGACGTCATCTGTGCGACAGTCATGGCGATCCAAATCAACGAGGCGCTCGATTTATTCTCGCAGGAAAGCTGACTGTAAATTCTCGGTCAGGATCTTGCACTTTGCCTTCATGCGATCACGGTCCCCAGGAAGGGAAGTGTCGGTCTTCCCGATGAGCTGTTGGAGACCGTTCTCTTCAACCACCCGCACGAAGTCCTGGAAGTAGCGGAAGAATCTAGCGCCACACACATCAATAGAGAGATCCATACGAAGAGAGAGTTTGAACAGAGATTTGACGTCGGCAACGTATGCATTTTTAAGACTGGCCTCGTTCATGCACCAATTGGAGGACGTCATTGTCCGAGATCGCCTCAACGGAGCGTTTCAGCACGTAGGTAGCGATGAAATGTATTACTTCCGGCTTCACACAGCCCTTTACGGTGGATACCACGGCCTCAAGACGCCCACCCCCGATAGCACAGCGCAGGTGGATCTTAGTCTTGTAGTGTTCCAATTAACATACATCGCAGCTTGGTCCCAGCATGCCAGCTCGGGTGGGCGAACGGTCTCGTAAATAGACTATGGGATGGTGCTCTCCATAACCACGTCGCCGTCAGCTTCCACTGTGAAAGCCATCTTGCTGCCGGAAAGCAGGGGTGTACCAGACTTTAGCTACGTGCGTACTTCACGAGAACTTGGCAGGATAAGTCTTCGCGTAACCTTCGTGCAACCTCCGACCGACAACGCGCGAAACACCAAAGCGCTTTCGAGAAGAAGCACATTGTCGCGAGACCCGGGGTATTACTGATTGAGTCCGGCTACGCTGTCGATGCCTGGTTGACGACGATGCCAGGGTTGATGACCATAGCATCCGCCACGAGCTAGGAGAAGCGCGCTGCGTTAGGACTTCCTGCATGTGCTGTTGACGGCAACAGCGGTTGACCAGACAATCGATGACACGCGAGGACATCGGAATCGACGTCGAAAGTCGAGAAACTGAGTGTCTTGACCCAGACCTGTTGTGGGTTACAGTACAGGAAGATGGCCCTGGCAAACCCTCCGACTAGTGCGTCGGAGTGACGTCTTTTCCAACCATAAGTTGGAAGCGCTTTGCACGCAATCAACACGATGGACGCATTGAGCAGATCTGCATCCTTTCAGACCGCGAAGGGATGAAGTGTGAAGTCTGCAGGAAGCACCACTGAGCGTGAAGACACTTTCTGTGCCAAGACCAAGAAAGAGCGCTTCGACGAGCAGTGTTGGGGCTCGCTCAAGACAAGATCCTATTAAAAAATTATGCGGGAGTACGAGGACGTACTTCCGGACGAGACCCTGGCGGAACTTCCTCAGGACAAGGCGGTTCAGCACGAGATTGATCTCGTGTCGGGGACGACGTATTGCGCTATGCGGCAGTGCGAGACCACGAGAAGGCGATCGACGACTTCTTCGAAAGTCGTCGTATGGCTGATCGCGTGCGGGAATCAAACCCCCCGCACAGCGCACCGCCGTTCTGTGTCAGAAGGTCGGCTGGCAGATCGTGCATGCTTACAACAAGCTGAACGATGTGACGATACCGGCACAGGTACCAACACCACGAAAAGATGTCATCATCGGTTCGATGGCCAAGAGCACCATCTACAGTGCTCTTGATCTGCGTGACGGGTTCTATCAGATCCTGAAGCGTAAGAGCGACATCCCTATCAGGGCGATAAGCACCCCAAGCGGCATGCTTTGGGAGTGGCTTGTTATGTCACAATGACCGAAGAACGCCCCTGCAACGTTCAACAGATGCGTGATGCACCTGTTGCGCTTGAGGTGAAGTGACCCACCTGCGACTGATTCTAGCCGACATTGATGGGGAGAGATTGAGGTGAAGCGACTGGGTCAAATCGCCATTGATGGAAAGATGGAAAGAGATCGCGCCATGATTGATTGACCCAGGAGGGTTGGGGTTATCTTCAGGTATGTCCGAGTGATGTCGACGCCCGACTTGGTACCACAACGGTGGTACAGGTAATTTTATTTGCCTGGTACCATTATTTCGGTACATGCGATCATCTGGACACATGCGATCATCTGGACATCTGCGATCATCTAGACACATGCGATCATCTCGACATATGCGATCAGATCGGCATGGTACCGCCACTGGGGTACATCCGGATCAGATGGATACTGGGTACAATGGTACTATCACTTCGGCACAAGATCAAGGTATACAGATTGAAGTTCAAGGTATGATGTACAATCGTTGGACACGCAAGCGGGATGGGGATAGATAGAAGGATCTGTAGGACTTTTACCTTTTGAATAAGAGACTCGAATTTACCTTGCAAGACACAAGGGGCGTTCCTGATTTCCGGGGAGGGAGGTATATTGGCCCACCCGACGAACGACCTGCTTATCGATCAAGAGGACGCCACCACCACTGGATAGCTTGGCCAGGGTGCGTTTGGACACGTTCGTCTCTCACTCAAGACCCCGCTAGAGGAGGCGGCAAGCAACGAAAAGGGCTTCAAGGAGTACACCCAAGGACATTCCCCAGTGATCAACTCGACCAAGACTCGATCACCTACACCGGACGACCGCGTGAAACATATCCGTGCGGTCGCCACCCCACCTTTCCCTGGAAGGAGCAGTCCAGCTCCCCACATCCAGTCTTGACCACAAGTGACCCCCTCTCGAGTCCACCTAGAAGAGCGTAACCCGCCCAGCCGTCGGGTACACAAGGTGAGCTACAAGGTACACGATCCGACCGGATCAACGGAGTACCCCCTCTGACAGTCGGCAGTCCGGGCGACCAGTTGGCAAGCAGTGGATCGCATCAGCAATTTTGTGATCCCGCTCCGCCACACGCCCGGTGCTAGATTTCACACCGAGCTACTTCGATGATGTGTCGCTCACAGCAAGGGTTTGGATGGGAAGACGGACGTCGAGATGCACAAGCTGCATTTCCGCACACTGCTAGAGTATATACGCAAGAACAAGCTCTACGAAAACCTGAAGAAGTGTATCTTCGGCGCGGGCTAGATACTCGTTCTCGAGTGTCTCATTGGAAAGAACGGCGTACTCTCTGACCAGAAAATGTCCGAGTGATCAATGAGTGACCTACGCCATCCAATGTCAAGGAACTGCGATAGTTCCTTGGACTCGCGACGCATTTGTGCAAGTACGTGGACAACTACGCAGGCAAGATACGCCCGCTATCGCAGCTTCTGAAAAAGGAAACCATGTATAATTGGACTGTTGACTGTCAACAAGCCGTCGAGGCAGCCAAGCAGGGCTTGACTGAAGTACCGTTCTTGACGGTAGCCGACAAAAACCGTCAATTCCACGTTGTGTGTGATGCATCCAATTTTGCGATCGGATGTGCGTTAATGCAGCGCGATCACGATGATCGTGATCGTGTTGTCTACTATCAATCGCGTCAGCTGAAGCCAGCTGAGTGCAACTACCCAGTACCTGACAAGGAGCTCCTTGCCATGAAGTATGCACTCGCAACGTGTCGAGTGTATCGGCTTGGTAATAGACCGTTCGTGGTCTATACCGAACACGCGTCCTTGCGGACGACGGTCAAGTCACCACACATCTCGCCATTCTTGGCGTCATTATGTGCGGATTACAACTTCCAGGTTGAATACAAACATGGAAGACTCGATGTGGCTGGACTATACCATCAAGGCAGTCGATGCTAATTGTATAGGCGTTGCTCGGTTGAGTACCCTTACATCGTCCTGAGTGGATGATGTGAAGGCCGCGTGTGCGCACGACGTAGACGCGAAGCAACGGTTGGGGTCCGCGGAAGGCATGGATATGGAAAATTAAAATGGGTGCAGATGGCAAGGAGGTGTGGGAGAAAATTATTTTTCGGACGAAAAAAAGTGGGACCTCGACGATCCCGACAATCTCCAGCATTATTGTCGGGATCTTCGCCGATCTCCGCGTGAGAATCGCCGTCGATAGGCAGGCGGTGGGTTGTGCATCGTGTGGGCGGGATTCAGTGCCAAGGGCAAGACCAAAATCGCGTTTCTAAGTGGTCGCCAGAACTCGGGGGACTACATCTACACGGTATCGGAATACCTGCTATCTTTTGCGCACCCCCACTGCGGAACCGAGTTCATCTACCAGCAGGATGGGGCTTCCACCCACACGTCCAAGGCCAGCATGGAGTTCCTGAAGAAGCAAGGGGTGCAGGTATTGGACAGGACGCCGCGGCCCCCAGACCTGAACCCCATCGAGAACCTGTTGTCAATCATTACGCGGCGCGTGTACGAGAACGGCCGCCAGTTCAACAGCGTGGCCTAGGTGCGCGCTGCCATCGAAGACACAAGAGAATCTATTGAGCTTAAGATTCTCCGGTCGCTCATTGATTCAATGCCGCGTCACTGCCAAGAAGTCATCGAAAAGAATGACAATAAGACTCATTACTAATGAAACTGATTTTGACCATCACTCTTTTTGACTTAATTTTTGTATGCATTGGATGTGCGTACCACTGGACGAATGGTCCAAAACGATGATTTGTATGCGGGTCCATGTCCAAACTGCTAAATCGAGATCGTTAACACATGTAGGGGGGTTCTCTATTTAATAGAAACAACATATCCAAAGCGCAGGTCTCAACTCACAATATTAAGTGAGTTACACCCACCAACATGGGTGTGCGTATACACTTGGCAGACAGTGTATACTGAACCTCAGTGTATTCAACCTACAGCGCGATAAATGTCTCGGCCGGAATATTATTTGTCGTGTTAGTTGTCGCTAACTGACAGAGGGTTAGAAAGGCTTGCCATCGGCTAAATATTCGATTGAGTTACTGCACGTACATCTACTGAGCAAAGCTAAACAGTAAGGGATCTGCCGCCCACGTCCGCAAAATGCAATCCCGCATGTACACGAACTCCATCTCTGTAACGAGGTTACATGCGCTGTGGCACGGCCACAGCGGAACTCTAACAGACAGGATATCTGTTAGTGTTGTGAGTGACGGTCCTGTCACTCGCGGACCTTGGTGTTTGGAACACCATGCATTTGGAAGCTTTCATTGGTAGAAAGCAGCATCTTTCTACCAATAAGGATCAAGCAGGGCTGCCAACCATCCGTTGGCAGACCCTATAGAAATAGATATCAGTATAGGGAAAAGGTCCGTTCATAATTTCAATAACACTTCTCAATTTTACCTTAAAGCTACCTTTTAGCTTGTATTCTATAGGTTTAACTATACTTTCGGGTCGCAAGTATACTGAATCTAAGTGTATTTGACCTACGCTTCCTCATACACGCGTGCACACGTGTAAGCAGGTAGTAGGCCAGGATAGGCCCATTACACCTGGTAGCACTTTGTAGTCCGTCCAACGACCGACTACCTTCACGTTCGTATGGGCTCATACGAACGCGGGGTCGAGAACCTTCCCACGGGCGTTGAGAAGTCCATGGGAACCCCGAACTCGCCTGCAACTTGCGTTGCATGTGCCGACTGTCCCTACTTGTCGGATCCTGAGTAGGAAGCTATCCAACGACTGTCAGCAGTAGCTACAATGCTGGGCACGCTATCGCCGATAGAGCAACACGGCGTTGGTCTAGGGTTCATCATGAGAGAGCAGCGAGATGTTGATACCTCTGTGAAGGTGTCGCCTTCGGCCACACCGCGCGTGGAGTCTCTGAAGCTACATGTGAGTAACTACGTGGGAAGAAAGGGCGAACCTCTTCTATGATGGCTGGTCGAGGTCGACACAGCTATCGCACCTCGACATAGCGTCGTAGTAGCGATGTACGTCATAGTGGTGACATACGACACGGTGGTTAAGTGCGACATAGTGATGGTATACGGTATTTCCATTGCGGACGAACCGGCCACTTCGCGGGTGACTGCACTGCGGCTGTGCACGGGGCCAAGTGCCATCACATCGATTCCGGGCATCGTCACTGCCAATAAAAAAACGGAGGGATTCAGACGCTCAGCAGTACAATTAAGCCATGGCGAGTAGACAAGAGACATCTCTCGTTCAACCTTCAGTCGCGCGCACAAGTTGTCAAACGTCGTGTTGCAAAAATGAGAGCCCTATTCCGAGATCAATATTTCAGAGCAGCTGCGTCGCTTGTATCATATCATCAGCGCGTCAGCCGCGACATAGGCAGTAGGTCTCTTGCATGAAAAAGCTCACAATAATGAGTGAGGGAGTTCTTCAATACCAGCAAGTAGCAATCGCCGTTTCATCCGTTCCCCAAGTACATAAAACCCTAATGGAGTGCTTCGTTCCGTCGCACCACCGTGAAAGTCGGTCCGAACGGGCGTTGAATTAGTCTTGGATCCTTAATGGACTTGCAGGTCATACACCTACGCACAAACTTCGACACCTTCTCGTGGAGTTTAAGAATGTAGACCGCTCTGCTAGCACCGTTACCATGAGATTGATGCCTCGGCGACCTTGTGCACCATAGTGTGTCACGCCAAACGGTCTGGCAAGCAGATCAGTAACTGAGGTTGGAATCCAGGGGCACCCAGACGCACATATTGCCCCATCCACCTCCTCCGGTTCGACGGGCCGACATACACGAGCCCAACGAGAAAGCGATTGAGCTTCAGCAAAATCCACAACCGAAGGAAAAACCAAATCCACGTTGTCGAAAGGCCGGAGTGGCGAAAGTGTCTCTACTGGACGAGAAGTACCGCGTCCCAGCGACATGGACAGACTCTTGCTGACACTACCTGGACACGATGTCCGCCCACACGTTCTGCTCTCCCGGAATGTGCAGAATAGAGTATACTAGAAATATCTCAGCGTATAGCCAAGCTCTGTACAGACCTAGACAATCGGAAAAGCCTATTTCTCCACTATTGACCACCTGCGCTGTTTGGTTTTGAACGTTCCACCTTTGTAGACGACCATCACACGCTCCTTCTTGTCCACAGGTTTGGAGTTTTCCCAGTTGCGAACCATCGTGACAACGATTCTTTAGCCATCCAGACTTGCGTCCGTGAGCATACAGAACTCGTCGTCGTCGCAGGGAAACGATAGGAGTGCAGAAGTAGCAATCAGCGCCAGTACGCCCTGGTACGCCACCTTCTCCTACGTAGTCTACTCGTGTGTCATATCGAGAGCGTTGCGACTACGACGGCCGACGCGCTTGCGTTCTGCGTCTAGTGTGGGGGGGGGGGGGGGGGGGTTCGACGGAGATCGGCTCGGATGAAAGGGGTACTGTGAACGACGAAGCAAATCACAGAATGACAACCAAACCAAGTCGTTTTTGACACAGAAGTCGTGAGGTCCAGAAAGACATTGGTCTTGCATGATGGCGTGAGTCCCTCAGGCGTGAGTAGCGTGCAGATGTGAGTGTTGATCGAGAAAGCATAGGCGGCTCTGAGTAACTTCTAAAGAGCTGGAGAGCCATCTTTCCCCCCATCGAGCAATGATCTTACTGGATTCAAGTAGTACAATCCAGTACTTCGGTGCACCTTGTCTCGTTACTGGTTACTGTAGTAGCAGTAGCGAGGATATTTTGCCAAGTAGTGGCTACTACAGTAGTTCTACTGTTAATATTGTAATATTTTGTAATACGCGGTACACCTACTGGCAACCTCTGCTTGCGACCTGCAAGTATAGTTAAACCTATGGAGTACAAGCTACAAGGTAGGTTTAAGGTAAAAGTGAGAACTGGAATTGAAATTATGAATTGATCTTTTTCCTAAACCGATAGATATTTCTAAAGGGTCTGTCAACAGATGGTGGCAACCCTGCTTGATTTTATTGGTAGAAAGATGCTGCTTTCTACCAATGAGAACTTCCAAATGTATGATGTTTCAAATATTAAGGCCCGCACCGTCACTCGCATCAATAACGGATATCGTGTCTATCAGAGTTCCGCTGTGGCGCGTGTAACCCCGTTACAGAAGTCCTGGAACCCAATGTTCTTAGCCAGCAAAGACTTTTCGGCAAACTTGAAAATCTCGGCGGGGCCTTTTTGGACAGGTTTACGTTCGAAACTTTAAGTTATCTCTGTGTTGGTTGGGTCAATTTTGGTCTCGGTATCTTGGGCTTCTTAAGATAGCGCTTTACAAAGGCCTCGAGCGCATGTCGATTGAGGAATCGGGTAAGTCACGAGCTCTTAGCCCCAGACTCTGTACCTTCCAATCCTGAAATTATGCGGCAACACTCCACTGTGATGCTGCTTCGTGACATGTGATTCCCCTCTGTAGCAGTCCGTTTGGTTAGACAAACTAGCTCAGGCTCATGTCCTTCCATTGTATGAGGAAATCCAGGGCGGGCCACTAATTTCGACGACGGGTTGACTGTAGTAGAGTACATATCTTCTTCAGCGACCAGACATCCCAGCAACGTCGTCCACGCGATATCGGTTAACTCTGACGCTTCTTGGGCGGTCCACCCTCGTTCTTTGATTGGGTAGACGAGCTCAATCCCCTCCGCGACCGTGCACTGAGTGTCTGTCATCGCTGGGAGGTTGACGTCGTTTTGGAAACTGATGTGTCAGGTATTTTGACAAAGGTTCTTCATCAGGGGGGTTTAATCAGTGTTCGACAAGTTTTTCGGGTATTCGTGACATATGACAAGATTTTTAGGTTATATTCGAAAGTTTTTCGGGTACCCTCAACCAAATCACAGCCAATCGCCACCACCACGTCGCGCTTCAAAGGCTTATTCAGTCTGGCCTTCGACTTCTTCGGGCGCTATTTCCGTTGATAAGGTGCTGCTGTTGGTAGTCATGTGTGCTTCTCTAACTTGTAATAGAGTATGTATTAGACCTGTTCCTCTGTCTTCTTGTGCGATGCCTACGCGGTTTAAACAGGAACAAGTGGGTCTTGACGATCTGGATCTTCGATGGAGGCGGCGCGGTGCAATTAGACCTGTCTGTGAACCTTGTCGTTGAGGTCGCCACTCAGGTAAAGATCATGGAGGTGCTTACAAACAGCACTGGGCCCGCGCGACTTGATCTTGCAGCTGCCCAGGAAGGATAGCACAGCGGCTTCAGTATGCTTCCCAAGCGCGAGGACTCGGTCACGGTATTAAGGGGTGCTTGGATTCAGTACGAAACCTTGGGGCAGAAACAGCTTCATTAATGGGACGAGCTGCTTCGCGTTGGAGCGCTGTTGGTTTGAATCATCGGCGTACCAGTGCGTACCACACGTGCCACGTCGCGCGAAGGTGAGTCGCCGACGTTCGTCTGCGCTTGGGGGCTTCTTGTTCAGATTCTGGCTCCGGCTGACGCTTCCCACGCTTGCCTCGTGCTGTTCCACCTTCCATCGTAGTCCCTAGGTTGTACACTCTTTCGTTTTGCCTTTTGAGGTGCTGGATTAACGGTCACTGACACTCCGTTGGTGGTCGATGATCTTGCTGTCTTCAATCGGTCCCTTGTGTGATGAGGTCGCCTGTTCGTAGCTTGGCTTGATATTTGCGTTTCCACAGGCAGCGAGATGGGACAACCACGCCAGCAGCTGAGAGACTGTCGACCCAGCGTTGATAACCGCCAACTTCAAGCGCTTGGCAGAAAGACCGCCCACGTGGAGCTTCTTCAGCCGTGTGTAATGCAAGATGAGGTAAGCTGTGAGGACATCTGCTGCTTGTTGGCTGAGATTATACTTGGAGATTTATATCTTGTAGCATGTCGTGAACAGTTAGCGTTGTACGGCGGCGATCTTCTCCTGCGCCTCAGCGTCGAAAGCTTCAAATTCAGTGACTTCACCGTGGTCTTTGTGCCGTAGCCACTGAGCTCCTTACTGGCCACGTGATCCTCCCTGCGTGTATTGAAGATGCAGTTAAACCCCTGGTTTGTTGTTGACACATTCCAGGCGCCGCGGAACTTGCGTTAGTTGAATCTCAAGCAGCGAACATGCTATCCACAACAATGTATGTACTTCTTCGAGTGACTTCTGCTCGTATGAATTTATACGAGTTTGTTGCGTATCAATTGGACGGACACCGCGATGAAGACACCAACGAAGCAACTTTCCACGAGTGGAGCTGGTGTTCGACAAAATATCGGATCTGGGTCACCTCTGTATTGCTCGAACTCTTCACTAAATTGCTCAGAGACTACACAAAACCGTATATTCAGGTGGGAATAGCGTTGCTGCTCGATCCCCGTACCAAGCGATCTGTAAAGAACTATCTTCGAATTCCAAACGCGCCTGAGGCCCATACCGATTAGATAATGGAATAAACGAGAGCGCTACTCTGTATGGAGCACCGAGAGATTTATAGGCGAAAGCATGTCATGAAGGCCCAAGCCGACAATGCTCCTCGTTCCGCTAGTGTCTCTCCAAATGCCGACGTTGTTGATGCATCGGAAAGTGATATGGATCTCCTACAGGGCGAGGAAGTCTCGGAGCGAACTGAGCAATCTCTAGCCGAGTTTAGCTGAATACTAACGAACGTAGTGCTGTGCTGAGCAATCTGTCAATGTCTTTACCTAACGGGAAACGGGTTTGGAACGTCAAGCGACAGTGCCAGCTCATTTATGCCCGCCGCTGGGTTTGTTGACACAGGCGAAAATCTCCTCCCAACGATATCTCTGTAAGCTCGAGTTTGACTAGGCCGCATGGAGCAGTGCAAGCGGAATCTGTGGTAGTCCATTCTAGTAGTTTAAAACTAATAATATTAGCGAAAATAGTATTATTACTATCATATAGTATATGGGTAGTAATATCGATACAAATAGTAAGCCAAGATGATGATTCAAACTAGTAATATTACTAGTTGACCTAGATCCATACTACCTCCGGTCCGAAAGACAATGGTCACTGTTCATATTGCACCGTTGGAGATAAACCAATCAGAATGAAGGTAATATTTAGCTCAGTATTACCGTTACCACACTGTAGATTTATGCTAGAGCGACAGCTGCATAGCCTCAGCAGAACACGGGAGACAGCGTG
>JAHWLE010000449.1:0-23114 GCA_024679135.1 Phytophthora foliorum | reverse complement strand
AGGCCATGCACATTGCAGGGGTGTGCCGATCCCATGGCGTTCCCGGGAAAGATCCTATGCAGGTATATCCTCGTATTACTATTTATTTGAATTGTAGCACTTTTCCAGAACTGGGCAAATTTTTCCTTCAGTCCTGCCATCCATGCCGCTATTCTCATGCATTCCAACAGCCCCCGTTGGTCTCTCAATGTGTGATATCCTCGCTATCATGCAGTCGCATCTACGATGCTAGCTGTCCATGATAGGTGGTGTTTTGTTGGTTTTGTTGAGGATGAACAACCCGATCAAAGATAATGCAGACGGGCAAAGTGAAATCTCCTGTGTACAGGCGACGACGACGACGTTGCCATACCGACACCAGCAGCCGATACCGAGAACCACATAATCAGGAAGCCACATCATCAATTTTGAGGACACGTCAACAGCGACACCCATAATCAACAGGCATCCTCTAAAAGTCAAATAACACTGCGCCACCACCACTGGTGTCCCACCAACTTCAGAGACGCAAACACCTCACGCAGGAGCGCGACCAGAAACAGCAGGCGCTCACCATGACGCGCACTATTAATAGTTGACCGTGCACCGAAGCCTTTCCCACAGGATGTGGGCCATGTGGAATTGACTACTGTAGACGGGTAGACACTGATCACCAGGGCTGTGGAAAAGATGATTGTGATTGAAAGATTGCCAAGAATGTCAATCACAATAATTGATTGTCAATCGCCAATCACAATCTCGATATTACTCTTTTAGTGCTGTTAGAGCCAATCAACCCAGCAGCTATTGCGTTCCGCCAACCAGAACCGAGCCCAAAGGTTTTCAAGCGCTCAGTGCCTTTGCATAAACTACGTTGGAGCGATTGCTACCGTATGATGTAGCGCTTCGAGGATTTCCGACCGTACATGCACCTTTTCCGAGATGACTGTGATGTTGATCGCGACCTCCCCGCAGATGCCGCTGATGATGCTCGTCGCCGTGTTGCATTTGTGGACCTCATTCTATCCGTGAGTGAGAAGAGAAATATTGCTACACTGCTGGACGAAATGACCGCATTCGATGTGATTACAGTACCGGTACGGGAAAGCTGTAGCGCCAAGATATGACAGTGGCAACAGTTCGCGATATATTTGATATGGTTCTAGAGGAGCATGATGGCATAGAGCAGTACCTATCCTCCGACGAAGATATCATCGAATTACCAGCCTTTGAAAGTGGGCTAGATAGTGTGGAGCCGATCTTGTTGAAAACTGAGCGCTGGACGAGAAGATTAACGAAAAGGCCCGGAAGCGCAGAGTACCCCGGTCTAAGTTCATCGACGTCAACCGGGCTCCTGCGACATCGATAGCTGCGCTTCTTTTCCACCGTCAAAAGCACTGTCGGATACTTGCGGAAAAGCTTGAGCCATGAAACTCTCGGAAGTGATCATGTTCTTAAAGCTGAACTGGAACCTAGTGACGCTCATCGATGTATCAAAGGCGATCAAGCGATGCAAACACAACGACGATGCAGAAGAGTGCAGTTCAGGACAATAGATTGCAATCAATAGCACTTAGATTGCTAAGATTGCAATTATTGATTGTTCCAACAAGAAGGTCCTCAATCAATATACAATCTTTATTTCCACAGCTCAGTCTGATCACAACAGCAGAAATTGCACAATTGCAGACCCTAGTGACAACACGTCAGAGAGTGTTCCTGCAGCATGGGGACGATTAGCTGCGTGAAGCAGCGCTGGCACAAGGTACCATCCTCATGGGTTTTGTTTATTGGTTTAGGCAGGCTGGTTGTTGAATGACTACTGCACCCATCTAGTCGGGGACAGCTACATCCCGAAAATAAAGGAAATTGCCTGCCTTTGTATACACGTATAATACCGTATTAATACATGTTAGCGACAATTTATCGATGATTTGAATAGCCCCTTTCTGCATTCATTACATACGGAAAAATATGCGTCGAACGACTTCATACACAATGTTACGGTATGCCTCGTATAGTGTGTCATTCAACCATGAACACTGATGACAGGTAGGTAAAGATCCTATTTAAGTTGATCCAATAGTTTATAGTATAACATACTACAGCCTAGTCGGCAATGGTCCCCTGCCAGGCCAACCATTGGCATGACAGTTAGCTATGCACTATTAACATCGCTTCGTCTTTGACGCCTTCTACAAACAACCTCTTCGCCTCTTCGCTATATTTTCGTTAACGTAAATAACCAAAACTCAATCTTTTTTGAAAAAAAATGTGCAGCACACAAATTTAGTCACACGGCCACAAGTCGCCAGGAAGGACCTCAAATACTCCAGCCGCGGTGTTCTCGACAACATCTTTGTTATCTTGGACCTCCCCTACACGTCGACCAAGCTGTCCCAACTGCAGCTCGTTAGCGATAGCAATCGATGTTTGAAAGGCGTCACCAGGCAGAGCGGTGCCTGCCTGCTCTTCACTAGCATACGCACGCTTGAAAACGAAGGAAAATCCACTCTTAATCACTACCTGACTGAGGCCTTCCCAGATCGCAACCACTCACTCGGTCACGTTCATCCGTTTGGGGGTTAGTAGCTTGAATCTCTGACGTATTTTATTTGTCATCCTCTCGTGGTTTCACACGCCGCCTCAATGCTAGCCCACAACAATTCCCACAAATAGGTTGATTTGCGCTTGGTCTCTTGAAGCGTACCCCCAACCCCACGAAAAAACGTTGCAAGCGTATCGCGCATGTTTTTGTGGTCGCGGTAGTGGTTGATAGCTGCCAGTTTCACAAAGTAGGACTTTGTTTTTTCGTTTGAACTCGTGGCAGTGCTTCCCTTTGCCATTGTCGCCGCTTCCGACCTTGACGTTGGCGTGCCACTGTGGTTTTGGCGCGCTTCCGACATGAGTGTCTTCTAGATATTGTGTGAACCACCTAAAGTAGATCCCTAACTTAGGCCAAGATTAGGACTGTCGGATGCTCAACGGTCAAGTGCCATTATCGACAATTTGGTTGATTCTACTGGCTGAAATCGTGTTGTCGGATGCTTGAAATATTTTACGGTATGTGTTCCCTGAACTCAGCAAGGATCTGACCAAGTTCTCGTTGCCGATGACTCCGGAGACCAAGCGTGGAATGTTCTGACGCACCGGAGGCACGCCGTACTACGCCGATTCGCATATGCAGTCTCCGATGGTTAGAAACCAGCATTACCGGCGTCCCACTGTAGAATACCTGACCGCCGAAGAAGCAGCCGAAGTTAGCGCATAGTGCGCTCAGACGCGGCACCCGCAGGTTCGGGTGAAGGAGGTGAGCTCAGCGAGGACGACGGCTACGCAGACCGCCGCGAAGTCAGCGCGCCCCTGCGCGACCACATTCACCATCTCGGCTTCGACGGATCCGAAAGCGACCGTTGTCAAGCGCTGGAGATCCGAATGCATGCGCCTATCGAGTAGATCGCAATGTTCGATGGCAAGCGTTATCGGTCCGAGGAAGCTTTGCAGTGGATCGAGCGGGTCATCTAGGAGATGAAGGAACATGTAAGCCGCAGAATGAGTGATGCGAAACATTCTCGCTGAGTCTGGGGGAAGGCCGCTAAAGGGTAGTATCGTCAGCTATCCAAGAGGACTCAGCGAAAGTGGAGTCTTCTCACAGAAGACTTCCTGGACTATTGTTGCTCGCAATTCGACCAATCGGCCAGATCACGCTACTACTCAGCAAGCTGTCGGGAGAATGAACACGTTTGCGATTTCCTGCTGAGGCTGAACGGCTACGCTCTTACAGCACATATCCAGTATGAAAAGGGAGGCGCAGACGTTGCTGACCACGTCGAGTATTTCCTGTTGAACTGTGGAGATGGCGCCGTCATGGACTCCTGTACCCGCAACGGATCAGCGGTATCCGCGAAGTCGAGAAGATAATCAACCAGCGGCTACTCGGCGAGAAGCGCAATAAAGAGAGCAACTGCCAGAGCACGACCCGTAGCCGAGCCCCGGCGAGGAGACGCGACGGGCGACGCAGGCCTCCGGAACGAGACTTGCTGAGACACCCGACGCGATGGTCGCCGAGACGACCGATGTGGTCGACGTGAGGAGCGCCAAGGCCGTCGATCTGAGAACCGCGATCACCTTGTTACGAATGCGGATGCATCCGTAGACGATCTGTGGGCCGCACTCGACGATCGTCAAGTAACTGACGACACGGATCTCAATTACTCGTCGAACGGCGGGAGTGAACGAGAACAACTCAGCGAACCTGAATCCGACCGCGGGTCCGATTGCATCAACGCCAGTAACACCAGCGACCGACCCCGCTTGTTCAACGAGCGCAGAGACTCGTACCGGTTCCGCCAAAACTCGGCGAACCTCTCTTACAGATCGACTGATCACCGGGAATGCCAGTGCGGCTCCCGAGAGTGACGAGCTCTTGGATATGTGCGGAGCATGTTATGTGACGTGCACTTCTGCCACAAGCGCGGCACATTCTGTAAACAGGTGCACGACGTGGACCGGTGCGAGGTATTCCAACGCTTCGAGAAACTCACCAAGTTCGTAAAAACGTAAGTCGACAAGCCGACAGTCCCTGAAGATTTTCAGGTCATCTACTCGTCGAGCCATTTAAACTAGTGAACTCGCCAAGGTTGGACATAATCGGGCTGCCACAGTCAGCGGAGCCAGCAGTAGAAGTAAACCATGTGTTTGCTTTCGTTGACGAAGCGGAACGATCTGACGGGAGGATTGGGAGAGATGTAGAGAGCGGACGAGTGGGTATGGATGATAATGACGAAAGAAAGGAGCTCGGTGAGTTGATTGAAGTTGATGACCGAGCGGTTGGTAGTATGGATGTAGCTCAGTGATCAATGGTCTCGATTGGTCAACATAAGAGATGGAATCTGCTCCCTGGAGAGCGGCTGGCTGCTGGTCGTCGAGGAAGTTCGATCGCCGAGTACGGATGCGAGACCTGGTTATGGGTGCTGTGAACCATGAACGGACGAATATTCTGTTGGATACCGGGACAAATGGCTCAGCAGTAACCGAGTCGTTCGCTAGAAAGCTGCGATGGAAGCGTCTAACTAGTAGGGACAAACAGGTCGACGTTCACAGAATTGCCAAGTTAAAGGTGGCAATCACTTCTCGAGCGATTGTGAAAGTCACGCTGGGATGAGAAGAGATATACGAATTTAAGGTGTGGATCATGCCTCACCATGTCGGTGTCGACCTGATCCTGGGCACGGATTTTATTATACCAGCCGAAGCCAGGTTGAATCTCAAAACCTCAATGGCAGTGATTTCCGACGAGGTGGAGGTGTCGTTAATCAAGTCGCCGAGAACCCTCATCGAGTTGGAATACGGTCGCCAACTCACGGGAGGGCCCATCGTGGGGTTGACTACCCCAAGTCGTTTACTCGCTGAGTTCAAGCTCCAGCGCAAACTGCCCCACGGATCGACACACAAGATGTGGATTCGACGAGTGAATTTTCTCATTCCCACGATTAAGTATAACGTGCGCGGGAGAGCCACACTGATGTTATTTACCAACGCTGGTCGACGATTGGAGTAGTGTCCAACGCACTTTCCCGTGAAAATACGGATACCACATGGTATGTTGCCTTGTAACGAAGGCTACGTGAGGGTGAACTCAGCGAACTATCGCGACTGGTAAGTCTTAGCCTACGAAGTCGCTATCGACAAGCGACTGCTCAAGACAGAGCAGTGTCTGTACGAGGAATTCCCCCCCCCCCCCCCCCTTCCAAGGAGGCGCTTGAAGGCATGGCTGGACGGGTTGTTCTCAGCGGAGACAGCAAGGCAGAACTACGAACGTTAAACCAGATCCAGGAGAAGTTATATATCGACGAAGGCGAACGAAGTCGAAGTAGTAACTATAATATCAGTAACCAAACTCGCCGAGTCACTATTCGCCTCGAAGGATCTGGATGACTCAACGAACGAGCCGGCGGAATCGGAGGTATCAGCCGAGGGTGACATGCCGGGTTTTCTTACTCACGGCACCCCGGCGACGATTTTGAGACGGTGGTCCAAATCGAAGAAGCCCAGTGGGTGACACACCGGACCCGAGCGACAGGAATCGCCGAGTGGAACCAAATGCACGGCCAGACCGAGCTGCGAGGACGAATATCGGCGGCGCAAGACGGAGAAGGCAAGTGGTCTGGTCTGAAAAAATGCTTACGTGGCGAATTCGACGAGCATATCTACGTCGCTTGTGACTGGGGTCACAAGCACCTTAGCCTTGGAGGAAGCGTTAACGCGCTAACCACAACAGATGCCTGGCGTGTCTACCGTAAGTCGCTGAAGGCCCTGCCTTCCTGCTGTCATAAGGTACCGAATACCAAAGACTAGCGAACTTCCGGGTTAGTGTTAAACTGATTTATATTATCAACACTTCTATGGTTCTAACTACTGGTAACTATCTGCATATTAAACTCCTGTCTAAACTGATCTGCTAGCATATGAGTGGCCCTCATTTGGTCTACTGCTTTAAGTGCTGTCTTGGCCTCAAGTAAGTACGAGATGACTCTGTTTGCTAAGTACGCCCTACGACCTTAATACATCTACGTACATAGTGTGATTTACACGACTGGAGTGGATCACCTCAACTGTGTGGACCACACCACCCGTGTGGATCACACCAGATAACATTGGTCTCCCCCTTTCACAAGGCATTTTCCAGGCAACGGTGTTGGCCAACGTGGCCCCATTACATCGCTGCCTTATCTTTGCAGACAGAGTTCGCCTCGACGAGATAATAGTGTTCACGCCAACGGCGTCAGCAGGTGGCTCCACCTCGTGTTACTCTAAAGGAGCCTCCATGACGACCTCGATATGCAGCGAAGAGCTGCTAGGATCGCAGCCTCCACCCAGTGGGTTAAGTGCCACTCCATATGCACAGCAAGGCTTGTGCCCAGAGTGCCTCGGCCCATGGCTAACAGCGCGATCACTGACACGCAGCGGTTCTTCGCCGTCGTGGCGCTCACGGTTCAGTGGGTTACGTGCCGCCCCACGTGCACCGCAAGGGACACGCCACAGATGTCTCGGCGAACTGCCGACCATGCCACATTCGGCATGCCGCGATGTCTCGCTGTCGCAACGAGCACCGTCCAGTGGATTACGTGCCGCTCTACTACAGCACGCGAGCATTGCTCGGGACTCCTGTTTATGGCAGCTTCAGTCCCCACTAACTCAGATACTCCAATGTCAGCACATCGACCGACTCGATACAGTACTCGCGCCAATAGCGCTTTTGCCATCTAGCAGAGGTGGGTTCATGACTCGCCAAAGCTCCACGAGGAGAAAAGCGCGTGGCGTCAAAAGTCTTCGACCTCCAATCATGTCAAGGCTCATGGCGTTCTAGCCATGTGATGCCCAGGATGAGATGGTATCTCGAATTCAGGTCCAAGACCAGACTGCGTTCATCTCTATCAAAATCCAAAAGCTTCACATCCAGGCCCACAGGCACTTTGAGCACCGTGACACAGGTTCCCGTCGCAAGACGGACGGTGGTTGTACTACCGTGCACGCTGCTAGCGCCTCTGCGTATTGCTGACGACCTTCCTTGTGGAGCGCCGGTCATCATTTCCCGATGCTTCCGAATCGATCAAAAGCGTTCATGGCTTTGAAAAGCCCATTACGGACAACTAGCCCGTATTGCGCGCACTTTCAGGGCTGTAGAGCACGGGGCTCTTTGGGGCTAAGCCTTCTCGACCTCCTCCTTCGTGAGACTCAACAGAACTTAGTTTTCCCCCAGTTGGCCTCCCCACCCCTACCGGAAGTTTCCCGTAAACCCGCAACGAACCAGAGACCTGGTTAGAGTTCTGCTCGGCGGAGCCTAACGCTGCTTGCGCAGGGGAGGCCCTATTCGCAGGTGTCGGGTATCACCGCAGATAAAATATTTACGCCGCTGCTCGGCAACGTGAACTTCTGGTTCCTAATCTTCAGCGTAGGTAAGATCCATCGGCTCCGGACCGTTCGCCGCATCCATTGAGGGTGCATCCCACCCAAGCCGAGCCGACTAGAAGTTGAATTCGGTGATCAACGCCACATTCAAAGCCTCTTCGAAAGAGCTAGGGTGAAATCGGAAGACATCCGTCCTAGCCAGGCCAGTCCGGAGGTCCTCCATCAAGATGGTCACCGTGATAGAGCGCCGGCAAACGTACCCGCAATCAGAGTTCGTAACTCCTGAATGATGTCCACCAACTCCTTCCTACCCTGGCGGGTCACGAGAAAGCGTGATTGAACGCGATACGCCTGGTTAGGCGGCGTGAACACTCGCGATAGCTGAAGCTGGTCCCACGAAGGGAACGCCGTCTCTACTGATATTCCGCACGTAAGTGCCCATTTCTGCCGTGGTCTGCTACTGAGCAGCACCACATCAATTCTATGTATTAACAGCGTCTTCACAGAGGGTCAGTCTTTCAGACTCAAGTGTGGGATTGACTACAAGTGCTACCAAGTGCAGCGGGGCTGCCGTAGCCTTAGTGTCAAAGGAAGATGTCGACTCACCGAGTCTCGTTGTTACTTTTGTAACCTCGTTTTACTTATGAACAAGACCAACCCGTAAGATATCCGATCTCTGGGCTCCGATAGTCACAAGGTCTTCACAGAACATATGCACTCTTTGTTCAAAACGTAAACTGTATTCATGTTATCTGCGGCTGGGCCGCCTATGGTGTAAATATATGGCACACTATCTACGATAGTAGAGCCCAGTTGCATAACCAATGGCTGTGATGCCATCTAATTAACTATCCAGTACTGTGTACTGCCTCAAGGAGAAGGTGTGGTCACACCACTGTGTATCCTACATCCAACAACTGCCATGTAACTCTGTTATATAAATAATGGCCGATCAGGATGCCATAAACACTGTCGGATTGGTCGGAGTGAACGTCTTTTTCACGTGGCAACGTGCATTGGGCACAACCAAAAACTACAATTACTCGAGAAGAAGAAATTATTGTGAATTCCGGTCAGACTTGCTGGTCGAAACCGTCACTCAAGTCATTTGGCAAACTACGTGGTACCGAGGCGGTTCTTTTAAGTCCGAATTCGTAGTTAGATATCGCTATAGTAAGTTGAAGTGCTTTCGCGAGCGCACAATATTTTTTTTTAATATTGAAATAGTAGTAAAAGAAAAATATGATGAAAAAGGGAGTCGCCAATTACCACAGGAAGGCAGGAACAAGAGTAAAACCTGTTGTTGAAGTCCCGCACCGGACTGGTTTTAGCGCAGGGGTCTCTTGGTATGGGGGGGGGGGAGGTCTCGTGCAAAACCGTGGTGATCCGCGCCCAACACGGGTACGAATAATGCACCCGTGTGCATTATTCGTACCCAAGACACTGGTGGTGTGCAGTTATCAGTTTGTTCGTGGTCATTCTGCATTTGCCATTGCAACGATGGCCTGTCCTCCACATTCTACTCCTCTGCTAGTTATGCCCGTGGTCACCAGTTCCAAGCCCGAGTTGTCATCGCTGTTCCATATCACTGAAAGGGTTTCATCCTTCCTGGACACTTCGGTGGAACTCCCACTCCATAAAGCCTGCAAATTCGGCTCTCTGAAGCTGATGGACCGCATCTGGAACAGTACAATCGACCTGGAGCACGAAATTGAGCCATTCTGGTCCGTTCGAAGCTTTCTCCGCTCGGACAAACATTACCAGAATTTTGAGTTCACGGTTTCGTTGGCCGAGGCAGTGAGGCTGAGGAATCTCGAGATGGTGCAGTGGCTCTTTGAACGTTTTCCCGGGTGGGATGCCGATCGAGAAGTGGTGGAAGCGGCTGCAGAAGCCGGAGCTCTGAATATCCTGCAGTTCTTCCGCCAAAACGGCAAAAATTTGAATGCTCTTGATGAGGAGGAGGAGGAAAACGAAGGCAACAGAGAGCAGAGGGGTATCAGCTGGGGCTACGCAGATGCAACCAAAGCGGCCGTGGCAGGTTATAGAGACGTCGTCATGTGGCTTTATGAATATGCTGGAAGCTACACGAGAGATGATCAGAAGACAACTTTGGCTGTCATTGCCAGCGGAGATGTGGAATTAATTGAGTGGCTCTGGGAGAGGCTTGACATGCCTCCTAGCGAAGGAATGCGTGAAGCAGCTGTGAACGGGCACATTGAAATGCTGGAGTTGTTGGGGTATCACGGCTGCGGCGGTTTTGGTGGCGTTGGGCGACTCTTTAAAACTGCCGAGGCTGGTCAATTGAGTGGTGTTCGATGGACTATAGGCGATTGGACACACAAGGCCGCAATTACAGTAGTCGTCAAGAGTATGGGTTTGCCTTGGCACCCGATTCGACTAGTGGACGCATTGAAGTTACTTACCGTGGTTGGGAAGCGGGGCTTGCAATTCACGCTGCTGCGATTAACGGGCATCTGGACGTTGCGAAGTATCTCTACGATCGAATCAACATTCGACATGATTTTAACGATCAAGTGCGAGACGACAGCGGTCCCGTCATCTGGATGAAGGTGTTGAAAGAGGAATTTTGTCCCGACAACAATTTCGCCACGATCTCAAGAGATACGATGGTGCTTGCTGCAGAGCGAGGTTTTCTCAATGTTGTCCAGTGGTTATGGGCGGAATTTGGCGATGACCCAACGATGAATCTCTTGTCTGCGAGCAAGAGTGAGCTATTGAGGTACGATTGTGCACTTGATGCAGCAGCAGCTACTGGACGCTTGGAGATCGTTCAGTACCTGCATCAAATTGGCCACGAACCAGCCCGCGGTGACACCCACAACGCAAGATGCAGACGGTTGCTCAAGTTCCCAGAGCTGTGTTCCCGTGGAAAAACAGGTCCCACCACCTCACACGCCTCAGGACCTTCCTCACCAGGGACGCCAATCTGCACGGTGACAGCAATGGACCTCGCTGCAGCTCATGGTTATCTAGAAATCGTTCGGTGGCTTCACTACAACCGGACGGAGGGCTGTACCACAGACGCCATGGACTTTACAGCACGACATGGTCACTTGAACGTGGTTCAATGGCTCCACCAATATCGCAGAGAAGGATGTACCGTGAAGGCACTGGACGGAGCGGCGACCAACGGCCATCTGGAAATAGTGAAATGGCTGAGCGATCACAGAACGGAAGGAGGTACCGCCGCGGCAATGGATGGAGCAGCTAGTAATGGGCATCTCGAAACCGTGCTGTGGCTGCACTGCAACAAATCTGAAGGTTGTACGACTACTGCAATGGACGATGCCGCTGCTTGCGGGGCACTTGATGTTGTGAAGTGGCTGCATCGTAACCGCAGTGAGGGCTGCACGACGGCGGCGATGGACGGAGCTGCTGGTAATGGTCATCTTCGCGTTGTTCGGTGGTTATATGACAATCGCGACGAATTATATTCCGTAGCAGGAATGGACCAGGCACTTCAAAAGTCCGAGTTTGAATGTATGGCACTGCTGGACAAGATAAAGCGAGGAAGTTTCAGCGCCTTGCGAGGTGTGGCAGACTCAAGTATTCGTAGATGGCTTCTCGAGCAGTATCCCGAGTACCGGTCTTGGTATTACTAAGCTTACCGGCAATTCGTACGGATCGTTCAAGTCACGAATACAGATATGAAACTCTATTACGTCGTTTGGTGGCTGCACGGCCAGCGTAACGAAAAGTGCAACGAACAATGTCATCTTGAATCACAATTTTCAGGCCTCCTGCTACACAGACCAAGAAATGCAGGTGTTCTGTCGATTTAACGAACTCTTTTTAAGTAAAAAAAAACAACTCATCTTCGAGCAGTGGCAAAATGCTGCAAATGCTAATATCACTCACTAGCAGCTGAACAAAGAACATCAACTGGGCATGAGCATTAGGTGGCGTTGGAGCACACACCCTGTACACGAACGATAGCCATCCAACTGATGACGAACAGCGATACTCTTGAAGACTTTCAACCCCATTAAAATAATGCTGCTTTACGCTTCAATGCGTGGAAGGTGGTCTCCACAATTGTAGCATCCGGATTTTGAAAAAAGAAACACACACATAATGTCACTTGATACTGCTTCAGATTTCCCTCACTCCACTCGATACAAAGACCCACGGCAATTAGTGGCGCTTGTCTATCGGCGCAAGTGTTTTTTTACGAGGTGTTGACAGCCGTATTTTAGCGTGTTAGCATCACAATCGTTTCTTTTGATACCTCTTCATTCGCTAATCGGTTGCTTAATCTCTTTCAGACGAAAGTCACGCCAGAGACAGATCTGAATAATGGTGACGTGCCATTGGCAGTTCGGTTACCCCAGCAAGGCCGAGAAATACAGAAGGCCTGCAATTGGCGTATTCTATGGGGGCTTCTCGCAGCTGCTGATAAAGGAGACATCTGTGTTGTGCAGTGGGTGATCGATCGCGATGCACGACAGAGTGGAGGTACATACCTTACTGACTTGGGTGGGGAAGTTAATCTCTCCATTCATGGTGCTGCAGTTGCAGGCTGTTTTGAAGTTGCAAATATATTCGAGCTCGCGCAAAAAACCGATGGGTAGCTTACAGCGTGCATTGGGACAGGCAGAACAGTGCCGAAACCTCCAGGAATTGTCTGTGCAACTCATTTACGACGACAAATCTGGAATAGTATCAAAGGAAAACGATGGCGGGAACAGCGAAAGCAGGGTTATTTTAATGGCTGTATGCAGAATACGGTGGCGATCTTCATGCTGACTCATTTTGAGGTCATTTTGTTTATCCAATAAACGAGTAGCAGAGGAAGGAAATGGCGTCCAGGACAACATGGAAGAAGTCAGACAACGTGGTCTTGGACCGGAAAAAATAATGCAGCTCCACCATCACTTGCATGTTGGAAGTGAGGAAAACTGCACGGGACTACTACTAACAGTAGCATCTTTCAACTTTAGTGTTGGTTGCCTACCATCAAAAAGCAAAAAATATCTACTACTTCGCATGCGATGCGGCTCACAAATGTACAGTTACGAATTGCTAAAAAAGAAAAAAAAACTGCACGTTTTCAGAGTTCATTGTCTTCTGACAAATTGACAATCGGGCGTGATCATAGCCTTCTCGAACACGTAAGAAACACTCTCTAGATTTCCTAACAGCGTGAGCATGGGGGTCAACAGGTCGGCTCGTGTCTGTAATCCCACCACTTGACCACTTGAATTGTCCCAGCGGAAAGTCACGGAACTGTGCATGACCAGCTTCTGCCCGAGCATCTTGGCAGCGAGGGACGACCACACATCTTTTTGAGCTCCGCCATTTCCATCGCCGTTCAAGTGTGGGAACGCGTACTGCAAAGTGTTGCTGGTGATTGTGACGGTAATGATGGTACTGGCGATGAGTGTATCAGGGGTTGGCATATTCATACTATTCAGCTCCAAGTCGGCATCACCAAAGTAGAGTGCAAAGAGCCTCCAGTTCTCGATCTGTGCTTCCACACCGGACGATGAAGCATCAACCGCATCTGGCGCTAACATTCCTCGAAGAAAGTTTGCTGTCGCAGCCTGCACCGATGCCGGAGACGACAAGTAGTGACGAAAGTGACGAAAGTACTCCGCAGCAAGAATCCAAATCGTTGGCGTCATTGGAAGGCAAGATGGGTCTTGGCATCGTTCTTCTAACTCCTTAATCTCAACTTGGAGTTTGGCGATCCCATCTTGAATATCAGTCTTGACCTTCAGCTGTCGCTGCCTGTAGCGTGCCTGGTTTACACGGCAACGTTCTCGGTGTTGGATTTTCTTCTTCAAGGCTTCCACGACAACCGCAGCTTGGAGCTCACCAGTAATCGAATGATTCGCAGCTTGAATAGTTGAAACGATCTGATTAGCCGTCTCCAGGTCCGAAGACCGAAACTTAAGGCCCGTTGATGAACCGGTTTGCTCCTTCAATTTTATTCCCGAGGTCAATGCCGTCTGGGTCGGAATTACGTCGTCGCGTGCGTGTGGAGAGATTGTCTGAGGCCCTACCGTGGTTCTCATGTTGGGTGTGTGGCGTAGTAGTTGTTGGTTGTAGAGTGGCATTTCTTGGACATGTTCCTTCCTGCTGCGAGCCGCCCAGGTACGTTGAACGACACAACCTATCACGTTGTCACTCAACGCTGCATTGTTCGGCGAGGTGAGCGCGTAAAAGGCCATCGAAGACTTGGGCTGAGTTGTAACGCAGTCTTTTGTGAAATGACAAGAGAGAAAACAAACCGTAGGCAGTCTCTGCCAGCAGTCACTTTGAGTTAGCCCTCATTATTAGCTGTTTACGGACTGAAAGGTAGCTGAGGCAGGCAGTAAACAACGACAAAAAGCGACACGTGCATGGGATTTGTGGGTACAGCAGCCCAATACAGGCCTAATATAAATATGCATAATCTTTTGCACGACCAATCCGACGATAGCCCAATACAAGTTGTATTATGTGATATGGATGGTACGGTGTATTGCGGAAGGGATCGGTCTCGATAGGAATTTGAGGGACGGCAGACAGAATCTCATTGACGACGGCAACACAAACCGCGCTTAGCTTTGGCGAGAATTGGAAACTTTTTGTTTGCAAAAAACTCTCGGAACTTGGAAGTACCAACTAAGCCATGTAAGCTCACCAATCTAAACTCAGGCCACCGCAGACACTATTATCGTTGAAGATTTGCTTATCTCCACCGCTACGGACGGCCCTGGTAGTGGTGGCTGCCCCATTAGCTGCTGATATCCATTGCTCGGGCCATTCCAGCAAAAAAAAAAAACTATTTGAATTTGCTTTTCGATTTGTATTTTTTATGGATGTGTTTTAACACCTCTAACTAGAGTTGTAAAATAGTTTTATACTTAACTAGAGTTAAATACGTATTTAACGAATGAGAGTTAAATATCGTTAAATACTCGGCTGTCTGACGGAGGTGGTGCATCTACAATGTAATTGTGAGCTTCTTGGATGACAACTGGCAAGCCGACCAGACCTCCAGTCGGGAGGTCTAAAACACCAGAAGCAGATCACTTCAGAGAGCACACAGGTATCGACCACAGCGCAGAACTCCACTGAAGGGAAGTCGTTGGCTGTAGCTTGCGCAATACGTCAACGTGAAATCTGGTCCTGTTTACAGCGGGGCTTCACTCCACTTACTCCCCCGTCATCTCTCCACAACACTCTATCGTGAAAGACGTGGTGACCCGCCGTCCACGTTTATCGATCTGTTGGACTTCTTGCTGTTGAAGAAGTTGGGCAGCCCATGCTGCACTTAGTATGCGTCGAATCCATCAGCACCACCTTGTGCAACTTGACTTTTTTTCGACAGTTTGACGTCGCGCACCACACTCTCCATGGGTTCGTCGTCTTGCGGATGTAGTTCCTCTAAACGCTCGCCCGTGATGGTTGAGTCCACGCTGTCATACAGCGAGTCGGTCTAAATGTATACTTGAGTGGACGTCAAAAATGTACTGTAAGAGGTTCGCGGCAGTGATGCTAGCGAATGAGTGGAATGGGGATGGTGACGTTGAAGACACCATCCGTCGGCCAAGGATATCAGCGGTCAGCTGCGAAGAGGTGGACGAGTCGGGATAGATCGAGTATGAAAAGAGAGGAGCTCTACGTGGAAGCCACGGAGAGCCGCCCCCAATAGCCATCGAGCAGCTGGCGACAGCTTCGAGATCCAGTGGTCGATCAGGTGAGCACAGAGCTCAGTCGGGAACTTGCGCTGTCGAGCACAGGTGACCAAAACGTTGCAAGAAAGACCAGCGGCTGTATCTGCAGCTACGGAGGGCTAGCTAGAGGAGGCCAGCGTGTTTCCAAGTCGTGCGTTGCGACGTAAGAGGTCCATTGGGGTTCCGAGTGGCGTAGCAGGCGGGAGTAGCGAGCACTTTGTAGGCAGTGAGGACGTTGGCAATAGTTGTTGTTGTTGATAATAAATAGGTAGTTGGTCCAGCGTGACTAACCACCGGCGCAGGGCGGCGCAGTTGTCGTCCTGAAGCCAGCAACCGAGTAACAACTTCCGCGCAGGACAGTGCGAACTGAGCTTGCGACCACCCGGCGTGCAGGGTACCCCAGACACGTTACATGGTGGTCATACAGGGGCAACTTAATCAAGCAAACCATTAAGTACTCCCAGGGGCACGAACCCGCTAAAGCAAACGAAAGCCAAGATGGCAAGGACGAAGACGACGTTAACGACACCAGCGCGCAGTACGACAGGAGTGATGACGCGTTCAGCGTCTAGATCGGCGTCCCGATCGCCAACACCGCCTGCACCATGGGCGACGACGCAGCAGTCACGAGACTGGACGCGCGAGTGAGCGCAATGGGGGCGACCGACGCGAGGAACGAGCAATTACCAGCAACAGCAGTTGCCGAGCGACAGCCCGCTGTTCCACGCCCAAGCCCATATCGACCTCCAGGCCCACGAGCAATGGGCGTGCACGACCATGGAGACCCAGACGATGGTGACGACGGAAACGACGATGATGACGGTATAGCTAGCAGCAGTGATGAATCGGCCGAAGATGAAGGAGATCCGCGAGTGACGTACCGGGAGCAAGAAGTACGAGACCGCAGACGACGAAGATGTCTCAAAGACCTGGAACTCCCCACATTCACGCCACCGCCCAAAGTACTAGTTTCCACATAGATCGAAAGGGTCGACCTAACACTAGAAGGTGCACGACGTTCGGGGCGAGGAAAATGGACCGATCGCGAACTCTACTATATTCTCGGCAACAAGTTGATGGAGAGTGCGTCACGCTGGTGGATTGTAATGAACCGGAAGTGGCATAGGCACGAAAGGGCGTGGACGAACTTGAAGGCCGGACTGTTGCGCCGCTATGGAGAGCGACTTGACATCTCGAAGGCGGAGTGGAGAGTCAATCGACGAGTGATGATGCCCGGCGAAACTTACGCCGACTTTGCGGCAGGGCTGCGCGACGCCACGGACAGGAACCGAGTAGCGGAAAGGGTGCTGCTGGCGCAGTTCTACAGATGCTTGAACCTGACGGTCCGCCAGCTGGTGAGGCAACGAGGACCCGATACGCTCGAGGAAGCTGTGGATCATGCCACCGATATCGACGATAGTAACGCGAGCGTCGCAAAGGGCATGACAAACATCAGACAGCCGTGGGCAACAGCACCAACCCCAGAGTTGCTAACGATGAGCAACAACATCCACGGAAGGGCGGTGACCGTTCCTGGTGTGAGCAGCACCGGACTGCCCACAGAAACGATAGACGGTACGCAGATGATGAGCGACGGCGCCACCGGGCTTGCTCTCTTCACCAATCCACAGGGGATTTGGAGCGAGGCGACCGGCACATGGGACGCACCCACTGGACGAGCCTGGAACGGCCGATATTGGGCAGAGGCGATCAAGCGCACTCGCAAGATGCGTCTGTCGTCACCGCCTGGGGATCTGTGCTGCTCGCCGCACGTGGTAGTCCCCTTACTACGCCCGTTTCACGTTTTCCTTCGACCTATCTGCTGCTCGTCGCTTCAAGTACGCATCATTGCGCGCTTTTGCTTCGGGGTCGGGGCATTTGTCCGCGAAGTGCCCTTTTCGTCCGCACGCATAACACTTGCTGTCGAACTGCTGTCGGTTCTGGTTCGCACTGCTGCGCGGTTCCTGGTTACCTGGGCCGTAGCGGTTCGTTTCGGTTGTGGCTGCTTTCTTTACAGCGGCTCGGTGCTTCCAGTGCCTCTTCCGCGGGGGTGGGTCGTCTGACTCTTCCAATTCTGCCGATTCATCCGACTCGTACTCTCTGTCGACTCACCACTCGACTCTTTGCCTCTTCGGGTTCGTAGCACCACTGCCTTCTTCTCCGGTTTGACAGCTGTGCTGCCGCTGCGTTTCGGTTCGCACTCCGTCTTGGTGATACTCAGCTAGCCAGCAGATGTCTGCAGTGCCAAGTGATGGCGAGCACGAGAGGGAGAAGAACGCGGACGGTGACGAGGTACGGCGAAAAGGCAGAGATGGTTCGGAGCAGTTGTCCGAGGCGACGGTAGCGGCCGTCAGGACAGCAATAGGTGTCCGGATGAAGGAAGAGATGACGGGGAGAAACGAAGAACGAGTCGCGCGGTACGTGGCCACGGTGCGGCCGGCAATGGCAGCAGCGAGGTATGTACGGTGGGACGGACGCAGTGACGAGATTCGAAGCACGGCATAACCAGAAAATGAAGAAGGCGGGCGCTTGGATACGGAGGGAATACCTGCGACTGCGGAAGGCGAGTGCGCGAAGGAACGGTGCGTGCCAGCAGCTGAGGAAGGCGCGACGACGACACCAGCAACAATGAAGGACCCAGTGACGTCGGCGAATTTGGCCACGAGCACGACCCCGGACACACCACGTACGATGACGGCGCGGAAGCGACGTGTGCAGCGTGTAGTCGAGAAGCAAGTGGCGGCGGCCAAACTGGCACGGACTGCTGAGCAATGCGCGACCGAGGAGGCAAAGCAGCAAGCCGTACGACAGCAGCAGGCCGCGCAAGCCCGCGAGGAACTCGCAGCACGCCGACAGCAACGTGACGTCGGAAACGGTGAACCAGTCCCACAGAATGACGAGTTGGCGCGAGTGAGCCTGGTACGGCGACAACGAGGCACGGTGTTGACAGCCACTGGCGGCTCAGGAGCGACAGTTGACGCGGAGGCTGACGACGGGCTGCCCACAGCAGTAGTGACGGTGGTAGGCGAGAGCCGATGCATTAAATTGGACAGCGACGCTCGTTACACGGTCGCCGGTACAGATTGGATGGCGCGTGGTGACAAAAAGCGAAGACCGGCACCAGTGGACTATGTCAAAGGCATTGGTGGCTTCTTGCAAGATGTGTTAGGTGTCTGGTCGTTCAAGATGTACAACGTGTTCGGGCAACTGGTGGAAGTAGACGCATGCATCGTAGAAGGCTGCACCAGTGAGTTCCTGTTGGACGTGGACTTCCTGAGGGCGCATGAAGCCACGATAGACTTCAACAAGAACGAGGTGCGCTACACGAAGGGCACGAGCCGAGTGATCATACCGTTCCGTACATTCGACAAGGGTGGCCAGGATCGTATAGCAGCTGTGCGGATGGTAGGGCGCGCGCGACTTTCAAAGCGCACGGTAACGCCAATGGAGGTGTCGGTGACGGCGGCAGACGGTGAGAAGGGCATATTTATCCCCAACGAGCACGGCGGCCCCGTGATGCTGGCCATGACGGTGACAGAAGCACGCACCGGCAAGGCGTGGGTGCCAGCCATTCATGCAGGTGGCGGTCGAGTAAAGCTACCACCCAAGAAGGAGCTCGGGACTTGGGTGCCCATTGATGAAGACATGAAAGTGCTAAGTTTGAACGGTGAAATGACACGCGAACGGCTGGGCGAGTGAATACGAGAGCTGGGCAGTAGGTCGGATGAGCCATTAGCGAACGAGGATGAGGTCGACATTCGCACCACCGACCAGGGAGGGCGAAAGTTGATCATGCAGTTGTTGAGGGTGTACCGGGAAGTGTCCGCCAGCACCGGTGACTGTCCGCCCGCCACGGCACTCGACGTCGAGCATCATATCGACACGGGGGCGGCCGCGCCAATCATGTTGAAGCGGAGAAGGTAGGCACAGACGGAGGATGCAATCATCGAAGACCACGCAAAGAAGATGTTGAACGCAGGCATGATTGAAGAGGGTAATGGAGCTTGGGGCTTCCCCGTTGTCCTAGTTCGGAAAAAGGACGGCGAGGTTCGATTCTGCATTGATTACAGGGCGCTGGACAAAGTCACTAAGAAAGACGTTTACCCTCTACCTCGAATTGACGAGACTTTGGAGGCGCTGAGTGGCGCGTTGTTGTTCACTACACTAGACCTCAGGGCGGGGTATTGCCGGATTCGTATGGCAGCTGAGGATCGTGATAAGACAGCATTCACGACCAAGAAGGACTATATCGGTTTGTTAGAATGCCGTTTGGCCTAATGAATGCCCCATCTACGTTTCAGAGAATGATGAATGGAGTGCTACGAGGGCTTACGTGGATGACATGCCTAGTCTACCTTGATGACATTATTGTGTTCACCCGTGGAAGCATCGAACGACATGTAGTTGAATTGGTGAGCGTATTGGAGCGGCTCTCGGCCGCTGGCCTCACGTTGAAATTGAAAAAGTGCGTCTTTGCCACCACTTCGATGGAGTATCTCGGACACGAACTGGGCCCTGACGGCGTACGCCCGGTGGAGAGGTTGATCACGGCGGTAAAAGACTTTCCGGAACCCAACGATCCTGTAGAGGTCAAACGCTTTGTGCACCTAGCAGGCTACTATAGGAAGTTTATAGAAGACTTTGGGACGATAATGGCGCCTTTGACGACGTCGCTACGGAAGACTACGGAATGGACGTGGACGGAACAGCAGCAATTTGCATTCGAGAGGATGAAGGGAATCCTCACCACCAAGCCGTTACTGGCGTACCCGAACTTCGAGTTACCGTTCAGGTTGGTAACCGACGCGAGCAAAGTTGGTCTCGGTGCCTGTCTAATGCAAGATGCGGGCAAGGGCTGGAAGCCGGTAGCGTACGCGAGCAAGGTGAACAGCTCCGCGGAGGCAAACTACTCAATAACTGAGCTGGAATGCTTAGCTGTGATCTGGTCAGTCAAACTGTTCAGGCCCTATTTGTACGGGAGAGTATTCACTATAGTTACGGACCACTCAGCACTGCGGTGGTTGATGACCAGACCCAGCCCAGCGGACAGATTGCACAGATGGTCGTTAACCCTTCAAGAGTACGAGTTCCTGATAGAATACAGGCCGGGTAGCACAAACGTGGTTGCAGACGCACTGTCACGCGCCCCAGCCGCTGTGTTGGCCGCCCTGGGCAGGAGAGCACGAGATCGTGGAAAAGCGACGAAAACGGCTGCTGGTGAGGGCAGAGGAACACTCTCTGGCGCGGCCCCAGTAGCAGGACGAACGGCAGTCACAGAGGCAGTAGATGAAGCACTACGAGCACTGACAGAGCGCGAACCGATAGCAGCGGCAGAGGAACCCGAGACGTTGAAGCCGAGCACGAAACTCAAACCGTTGACCGACGCGGCGGGGACGACTAGTGCAGCTGGTGGCACCACCGAAGCGGCAAGAGAAGTTCCATCACGACCCTTGACACGAGCGGCAAAACGGAAAGCGGAAGAAGAGGCACAACGTGTACGCGGGCGAGATGTATCAGCCGCTGTACACGCCCCACTCGATGTACAACCGATGGTAGATAGTGATCGTGTACGGCCCCGCGCCGTGAATGACAGCAGTGAAGGACACGGCGTAGAGATGAGCTGCAAAAGCAGTGAACCACCACGAGAAGAGCCAGTTGGTCAAAGCACACCTATGACGAAACCGGCACGTACGACCACGCGCAAGCCGAAGATAAAACGAGCGGAAGTAGTGCCGAGCACCCCGACAGCGCACGAGCAACCCACCACGCGGTCACAAGTTGGAGAACGTCGCGAGGAAGTTCAGCACGAGGACGACGAAGTGGTACCGGTGTACAAGAACGGTGAGTCGCTGCAGTTGACGGACAACGGGATCGTAGCAGCGCAGAAGCGGAGCAAGTTGGTGCGAGCATTTACGAAGGCCGGCAAGTACCAGGGCATGGCCGTGATGACAAATTACGACTTGGCGGTGATCGAGACGCAGTACGGGCCGAGAGTGATACTGCCACCCGCATTGTGGTCGACGGTGTTCAAGGAATGTCACGATTCTGTTTGGGCCGGGCACCTGCGCGGACCACACACTTACGCGCGAATCGCGACACTATACTGGTGGCCAGGAATGCAAAAGGAGGTTCGACGTTGGGTGAATGGCTGCCAAGAGTGTGGCAATAGGAAGGTGCGTCCACGCGAAGTCATTCCCCCTCTTCGGAGCTTACGAGGAGGAGATGTCGGTGACAGGTGGGCACTTGATGTATCGGGGCCATTCCCGATTGCGACAGGAGGGCAACGATACGCCGTAGCGGCACTGGAGTACGTGACGCGGTACGATGTAGCCGCAACGGTGGTGGATCACACAGCAGAAAGTGTGGCAACATTTCTGTTGAGAGAAGTGGTGTTGAGATTGGGCCGCTCCGAGAGCTGCTGACGGACGGTGCCCCGGAGCTCACGGGCAAAGCAATCGAACAGTTAGTATTGTTGATGCAGGCAAAGCAACTCAATCCCGTACCGTACAGGCCACAGATGATAGGCCTAGTCGAACGTTTCCATCGGTCGTGGAAGAATTGTGTTGCAACCTACATGGCGGAGGAAAACCAGACGGACTGGGAATTGTGTGTGAAGTATGCCGTGTACGCGTACAATTCGGCCCGACACTCCACCGTAGCGTTGACTCCAAATGAGCTAATGATGGGCAGGAAATTGCGCACTCCGAACGAATTGATGCGTAGGACGGCGGTTGGAGAAGCTGGTGAGCTCATGGAGTACCATGACAAGTTGTTGAAGCAATCGGTGAAGAGCAGTGAGTGTGCAGAACGGGCGCGTACCAAGGAGCAAGCAAGACAAGCGAAGTACTATAATAGGAAAGTGCGGCAGAAGCGCGAATGGAAGGCTGGCGACCGGGTTTGGTTGTACAGGCCACCTCGTGGACCCAAGGCAACTAAATTTGTCCATACTTGGATGGGACCCATGAGAGTCTTGGAACCTGCTGGCTACGAAAATTTTGTGGTGCGACGAGAGGACAAGACTGGCGAGCCCGAGTAATTCATAGTTCACTCATCGTTCCTCGTGACTTATCATTGTCCCACGGAATTGTTAGCAAAGACGGCTGATGACTTAGCCATTGAACTGCAGGATGAAGATTCAGCAGCGTTGGAATGCGATGTCGAGACGCGACCGGAGGCTGTACGAGCAACGACGGCTCCAGTTAATACAGCCACGACAGCAGGAAAGCGAAAACGACAGAGTCAGCCAGATACGCGTGCGAACACAGTACGAGACACGAGTACACTACTGGTGGAACGCAGAAGACGTCGAAGGCGGAACAGGGCAGGACAATACACGGTGGAATACGAGTTGGAGCCCGCATCCGCTGAGAGACAAAACGTTGGATGTTCAGAACGACGCTGGGTATCGATGGCGGAGTTCGAACAGCTCTTTAACGACGGACGGGTCGTGGAAGACCCGTGGAGTGAGTAAGTCGTGTAAGAGGTTCGCGGCAGTGATGCTAGCGAATGAGTGGAATGGGGATGGTGACGTTGAAGACA
>JAHWLE010000448.1:0-23116 GCA_024679135.1 Phytophthora foliorum | reverse complement strand
CTCACGCGGTTGGCCACGTACGTGCCCGTGGACGTGCGCGAGTCGGCGCCCAGCACCACGCCGCCCTTGAAGCGCACGGCGATGATGGACGTGCCGGCGTCCACCTCGCCGGGCTTGAGGAACGAGCCTTCGTCCACTTCCTGCTTGGTCATCTCTTGGGCTTGGGACTTGGGATCTTTCTGTGTGAAGGGGGCAGTGCGCTTGGTGCAACACAAGTGTGGCACACCTGGTGCTGCAACGTAAGAAAAACTGGGAAATGTAGTGAGCCCGTACGATTGGATTGAAGCGGATTTGAAAGGCACTGTGGGAAATGATGTGAACTAGTATGGGGAATGAACTTCAACTAATGATCGAAGAAAGGTTTTCACTGCGGCTGCTGCGCGTACGGCTTGAACGGGGTCTCGATGGCGGTGAGTGCAGCGGTGCGAGCCACAAAGTCGCGTTCTAGAGGGGAGAGGAAGGCCGAGTGCTCGGTGTTGTACTCGGCGTGGACGTGGGCGTCCGCCACCTGCACCATCTTGTACACGTGCTCGTCTGGGAAGCCTGGGATCGCCAGCGCTTTCCCACGGAGCTGCGACCACGACGGCAGAGCGTCCACACGAGCTTCGAGGTCCTCGCGTGGAGCGCACACGTCGTCCTCGTGGAAGTCGTGCACGCGAGCGGTCACGAGCGCCGAGATCGCGACGTGCAGCCACACGCGCCACGCTCTCGTCTTGTCCGCCAGAGACAGCAAGTGCTCGAGTTGCTGCAGCGACCAGGCCGACGTGGCTGCGTGCAACATGACGAAGTCGTTGTGCTTGAGCATGACGTACAGCCACAGCACGACATCGAGCGCGTACGACCCGTCGAAATGCGAGAAGTTGAACTCGTTGACTTGGCTCCAGATGAGCGCAAACGCTTCGGGGCTGTTTCGCTCGGGGTGGCCCGAGAACACGTTGACGCCGCGCTGGATCCAGCCGATGTCGAGGTCTTGGAGTGGAGAGGTTGCCATGAGACGATCCTGTTCGGATCGAAAGAACTCGTTGCGGGTGACGGCGTCGACCACTTGGAACACCGTCTGACGGGTGAATGGCTTCAGCGGCTCCTTGCTAAGCGGCATCGATGGCTCGTCGAACGGCAAGTAGCAGTGGTGCTGGTAGGCGAGCCCTTCGGCAACAAGGCGGTCACCACCAATGTGGTACGCGTAGCCAAGCTGGATGATACCGTGAAGCAGTGCTCCGGCCAGCCCGCTGAAAAGGTTCGGCAGATGCTTGCGCACAGCACCGTCAACTCCCAGTTTCTTAACATCCCGAGCGTAATATGCGAGCAGTGCATCATACTGCTGACGCTTGCCCAACAGTGCTTGCGCTTCTTCGTCGGATAGAATTTCGTTCATGGCGGCTTGCTCCACGACGTCTTCGTGGTCCGGACCCTCAGCTTCGAGTTTTTGAGCGTAATGCGCGGCGTATTCGGCGATCTTTTGCTTGCTGGCGCCAAGTTCATGCAGCGCCACGACTGCGTGCAGCAGGTGGTTGGAAAGGTAGTTGCCGTACTCGATTTTGAAGTGCAGAGTCGAGTAGTTTTGCGTAAGTGTTTGGCGAACTTGTTCAGCCGGAACTTTGCTGCTGGGAGCGACGTCGGAATTCAAAGCGATGGTCATAGTCGCAAGTGGTTGGCTGTGCGCTGGACAGCAAATTGACTAATGACTAACGCTGCTACAGCTAGCAGCACGCTTGAAGGCGCCATAAATATGCCTATGCTTATGGTTCTTCTGGTGGTCGGACTCGATGCGGTAGGACATTGGTGAGTCACCTTCACTCACAGATCAAGCTGATTTGCGCAAACAAGACAGCTTCAACGTGTCGACGAATGAAATTGCTACTTTCTGGCATTGCGCTCCAACGCAACTTGGTTTGCAACTAGGTTTCCAGCTTGGCTACTTGGTGGTAAAATTAGCTGTGCCATTATTGGGGGGGGGGGATTGAGGCATTAGCGATTGTACAGACATCATGCACGACAAAGCGCTGCGAGATGCTCGGGAGGAGCAACAAGAGCTGGAAGCGTTGCACCGACTCGACGAGGAATGCGTTCATCAACAGCGAGCCGTAGGTGTCTATCATACCAACACTGCTAGCTACCTTCCTGTTGTGTCTGACACGCCTTTGGGGATGCAGGGCAATTATCTCAAGGCTTTCGACTGCATGGAGCGAGCGCTCGTGTTACGCCGACACTTCTTTGGCATCGAGAGTGACGAGGTCATTCAAGCCTGTCGAGCGTTGGCTGAGATGTGTAACCTACTAGCAATGAGTTTCTTGCAGCAGGACAACTACGCAGTGACTATCGACCTACTGAAGAAGGCGGAGGTGCTTACCCAACGTCACCACCCCGCCGAGCGAGCCACGACGCTAAACAATCTAGCGTGTTACTATCGGCGACTAGGCAAACTTCACTCCGCCATGACGAGTTTGAAGCGAGCATTGGAGCTTGAAACGAGGCTGGAGAATGTCCGCAACGTCGCTGATACACAGTTGAATATGTGCGCTATTTTGTCGCAGCTCGGTAAGCACCAAGAAGCACTGGAGCGCGCACAAGAAGCGCTTATAAATCTGCAGGAGGGGTTCATTCGTGACAAACACACCACCGACACGACCACAACAGGAGACACCTCCAGACTCGATCGAATTTCTGTGATGTGCATTGCCTACCACAATGTCGGCGTTGAGCAAGAATTCCTGAAGGACTACGCTGAATCCGTCGCAAGCTACAAGAAGGTAAGCGATACTGCTACTACGTATATGCAGGGTGCTATGGACTCATGAAATATGTTATGGAATGCTCACCTGCAGGGGGTTGGCCTAGCGGAGCAGTATCTAGGCGCAGATCACTCAATCACCACGACAATCCGGAATTCATATCTCGCTGCAAAGCGCACACTCGCTACCAAAGCGCGAGTAAAGCCATGCTCTGGTAGCCGGGATCAAAAGAGTCCAGGTAAAGCTGGCTCAAGATTTCTCTTGAGCCCTCGAAGCGAATCACTCCGAATGCCTACCCCACTGGCGAAGGAAAAAGACCGTCACAGCGGCTCACAGATCCCCACGCCTCGCTCCATCATTGCAGATGCTTTGTCGAGAGCTCCACTTTCAGCTTTGCCACCACTTGGAATACAGAGTCCACCAAGTGCAGGCAAGAAGAAGAAAAAAGCGGAGCTAAGTGAGGCCAAATGCTCAGCCCCACTATTGTCCCCAACAGATCCATTTTTCAGCCCTCGCTTCAAATTTGACAGTAGCTCATCTGAGGAGAAGCCAAAGAAGCTTGCAAGTATAACTAGTCCGCGTTCAGCAGCAGCGACGACTAGCGTAGAAATGAAGACACCACCATCCAGCAAAGGAAAACGTGAAAGGAGGAAGAGCAGCGTGAGAAAACCTCCTGCAACAGCTGAGACCGACAGGGTTGCGAAATCTTCACATGAAGAACGTAAGAAAACAGCGCCTACACGTCGATCAAGCGAAGTGAACGCGAGTGGTGGTGCTTCACAAGATTTAAATGGAGTGGCAAGTACCGGTGATATTGCCCCTCATTCTTCAAGAGAGAGGGTGACAACAGAGCCGAGTCACGAACCAGCGGCAATAGCCATTGATATGCATAGCAAATTGACCACAGATTCGAGTGCTCGGGTAAAACTTGGTGCCGCTTATCCTTCTGGTGAACAGATTGAGTCCACTATCGCATCAAGTGATCTGTCAGAAAACAAGAGTGCACTGAATTCAAGTTCGCGATCTGAACACCTGGAAGAAAGAGTACTTGAGGGCGATCACGAGCAATTGAACGATGGCGGAGGCAACGAACAAACGGAACCAGATCTTCCTGCTGAAAACGCGACTTTTTCGGCAATAAACAGTGAAGCTTTCGACGGTTCCGAGGTGGAAGATGTGGATAGTACAATTTCAACGCTGTTAACAAGTGTTGTCGAGCTGGTAGCGGAACAAGAAGCGAATCTCCTTTCTGAAGACTTCGTTATTGAAGAAGATAATACAGACTTGAAACAGCCGCCTGGGGGAGAGCTTTCGGCTTGCGGCTCATATGAAGATCACACCGCTACGTTTTCAAGAGGTAAGAATGTGGAGTTGAAGAGCGAAAACTGTGATGATCATGATGCATCAAGCATTGTGGAACAAGAGGAAACGCCAAACAGCTTGAATGAAGCTGTTCCAAATGAAGCTACTACTGAAGATACTACGGATGACTTCGTATCAAAGGATTACGATATGAACGCTGCTGGGCCTTTTGAAGGCACAACAGAGAAAGCGTATACTGAAGAACCTGCCATTGCTATTCCCGATGGAGCTGCCGAGGCCAGCTCGGTATCAAGTGAAGACGCAACAGGTACAGAAGATTTCAACGCTGAAAAGACTGATGGGGTTCAAGTCAACATGACAGCGGAGTTTGAATCTGAGGTCAACACAACCGAGGAAATTTTGCATTTCTACGATGTGGAAACCGTTGGACTGGATGAAGCTGTGCGTGAAGAAAGCCCAGAGACGCAGATTGAAGATGGCGAAGACATTATATTGGTAGATGAGGAGCAAAACCTACCTTCTGCTGGCGAGGAGGAGACCACGGGTGCTGTTATGGATGATGATGTGCACGACAATGAAGATTCGCTGCTTGAAGTTCCCGAAAATCATGAATCGTCTTTGCAAGATGCACTTGGAGCGGATCCAACGACTAACGCGGACGAACTTGAAGATCAAGAGAAGGAACCATATTTCCCGAATGACGCAGAGGAATTCGCAAGTGTTTTATTTCAATACGATGCTTGGGAGCCGACAAGTAGTGGATATGTAGATTACACGAACGAGGAGAATTACGACTCAGTTGAACATACAACACCAGACATTGAAACAAGCAATAGTGCGTACGAGGAAGCCCACCAAGATGAAGCAGATATTGGGGATGATGGTCCCTTGGAGCCTGAGTTTGTTGACCAAACCGAACAAGTTACTGCTGACTATGAGCAGCAAGAGTGCGAAGACGTCGTAGATACATCATCTGGCACAGCTGAACAAGATTGGAGTCGCGTTGAACAGGCAGAATCTGCTGCGATGGAGGCAATTACCGAATATGATGGCTACACTCAAGAACCCTCCGCGCTTTCATATGAAGAACTCTCGGATGGATACGCGGCAAATGACTATGACGATCATCAGCAAGTACTTAGCAATTATGGCACTCCTGTTGACTCGCCTGGCCTCACCGAACGCACTGCAAACGTCGAAATTGGCGCTCATGCTCTTTCATCGACAGAGTAGGATCACCTCTAACTAATTTACCAAACAACTTGTGAGCTCAATATGCTCGGTGGATCTCTATTGATATGTAGGTGCTTTCATCACATGCGAAAGAATTCGTGCCGCAACCGAGACAGTGTAGTCATGAGTAATTGCCGTAAGTCTGGATCCGTCACGCTTTCGACGTCTTCGTCTGTGAGGAACGCAATGCTGCTGAGCGTGCGGTACCCGCGTCGCTCCAAATCGCGGCCAAACGCAGTCAGGTCCGGATGGCATGCAGTCATCCACTGGATCACCTCTCCCTGTTCGCACACTACACCACACATCGCAAGCATTGTTAACACTCCAAAGCTCTCCACGAACTCGATCATTGACTCTACGCACCCATGCTGAAGATGCTGGCACTCTCCTTGGCATTCGATAACCTTCTCCGCACTCTCGGACTCAACGCCGTCTCCGTCGCCGCTTCGTCATCGTCCAGGCGCGCGCTCGCTTTCTTCTGCTGTCGAACCTGTGGGTCATCATCGCTCGCTACCTTTCGCTCAGGCTTCACAGGGACTGCAGCTCTCGGGGCCGCTTTCGACGGCATGGCCACGGCCTTCATCGTCTCCGTCGGAGGCATCCGTCAACTGTAGCAACAGCTCCGCGCTCACAATAGTGATAACATGAGGGACCTGCAACGTCTCACCATAAAGCAACACGCGCGATAAGAACAGCTCCTCGTCCTGCACCTCACCCTCTAAAATTACCCGCACAGCAATCCGCAAAGACACTTTCCGACCAGATCCAAGCCACCAAATGAATACATCGCATTGCCGGCGATCTCGCCCAGTCGTGTCGCGCTCTATCGGCGCTTCCGAGCGAGCGCTTTACGTCTCTAGCCTAAGAAGAAGGAAAAAAAAAAAGACTAGCAGCGAGCGCGCGTTGCGAGTGAGCAAGAGAGGGAGTTTCCAGCGTTCTCTCTCCCTCTCGCCGGCCAGAGCTTGAAGCAGTACCAAGAAACTCCCTGCTTAGATGTCGTCGAAGTCGAAGCCAATGTCGTCCTCGCCGTCGTTCTCCATGGCCATGTCCACGGCCGTCTCGTTGATGCGCGCGTTATCCGGCAGCTCTCCGTAGGCCTTGAGGCTGCGTGCCTCGTCTGCGTTGTATTTATGAATGATGTCCACCTTGCCGTCCTGGTACTCGCGCAGACTCACGAGGATGATGTCGCCGGCGCCCACCCACACTTTCTTGCGCATCTTGCCGCGGATGTGACCCAGACGCGTCACGCCGTCGAAGCAGTAGGCCTCCAGGCGGCCGTTACCCAGCATCCGCACCACCTGCGCATACTCTGTGTATACATACGCAAAACAGTATACGTTAGGTGTATACACGACACCTAACGCGACGTCCAGAGAGGGAAACTGGAGCACGCACCCTGGCCTTCTTCCTTGAACTCGAGCTCGCGCTTGTTCTCCTCGCCGTCGCCCTTTCCGCGGCGACGGTTCTTGCCTCCCTTTCCTTTGTTCTTGGGCATCTTCCCTACTTGCTGTCAAATCCCCGACTGAGGTGGCGACCCATGTTCGGGTGGTTCCGACGCGAAGCCTTTTCAGCCAATCCCAGCACCGTATTCGACTTTCTAACCAATCGCGAAGCGAATCAGAGGCTTCACCCTATCCCTTGCGTCCTTGTCTTCTTCAGCAATATCCGTTTCGTATTCCGCCTACTCTTGCAATTTAGTGGCAGCAACCCCACTAGGTCAAGACCATTATCCAATGAAATAAGCACAAACCACCTCCGATCCTGCAGCTACATTTGTAATTCGAAATTGCATTGCAACGTGCGACCTTCACTCCTCATGTCCGCGCGCACTCGGCGGCGCGATCCTTGCTCTTCCTGCGCCCGCCACGTCGCCCTGTGCGCCGCTCTGCCTCCCCGCACTAGCCTCACCTTCTTGTTCAGCCTTTTCTCTCTCTAATGGCGTCTCCTACGCCGTCGCCCGCGTCCTGGAGACGTCGGGAGCCGCTCTCCAGGCCGCCCAACTACCCGCTGCGCCGCTCCGTGGACGCCAGCGCCAGCTACAGCACGTTCCGCAGCAGCAGCAACAACTTATCAAGTTTGACGTCCTCCCCGGTACTGGGGCTGTCCATGCTGGCGGCTCGCAAGCGGCTGCTGCAGGCCACCGAGCGCAAGATCCAGGAGAAGGAGGCGTCGTCCAACCTCACGACCGAGTTCCGCGACCCGTTCTCGCTGCTGCTGGCGCTGTGCGCCTCGTTCCGCTTCGCAGACGCGGCCAGACGCTTCGGGGAGCAGCAGAAGGACCAAACGACGGCCGCGGTGGGGGAAGGAGCGTTCCTGGTGGCCGCGGCCCTGGGGAACGTCATACTTAATATGACGCAGAAGCGCCGCCATCATGCAGAGATGGCCGAGAGAGTCCGGGTGGCCGTGCAGCAAATGCTCCGAGACGATGACAAGAGACAGGAGCAGGAGGAGCCTCCGATCTGGCTGGGCAAAGGACCGCAACCGACGGTCTTGCTGCCGTCGAACAGCTATGTTGCGTGCTATAGGGACAGTCAGTGGCAACGACTGCCGATGAATTTACTGGTGGAAGGAGACGTTGTTGGCCTCATGAGTGGAGATATTGCTCCGGGGGAAGTGAGGCCCGTCGGGATGGACGAGACCGAGGACATGCAGGTGTACCCGAGAGGGTGCAAGTTGCCCTCGTGGACGAGAAGACATACGAAGGATACGGCGCGATGCACGGCGACGTTTGATCCACCCTTGTTGTTGGAGTTGTGTGGAGAGATGCGGATTTTTGAGATGATGGAGACACCGGTGGTGCGCGACATTGAAGACGCGCTGTTTCGCATTAATAGGCCGGTGACGCCCACGCAGAAGCTACAGACGCAAGCGAGACTTCTGGCTGTCTACATTTGCACTTTGTATTCCGTACTAGTGCTGTTGGTGATCGGATTGCGTGTGGTAGTTCAGCATCGATCGCTGGAAACCACGTTCACTCACATCTTACTGGGGCCGATTGGGATCTGGCTATGCTTTGCGTCACTAAATACGCCGTTGGTTCTGTTTGTCGCTGAGGCGGCAGCCACTGCCTCCATCTTAGGATCATTTGATGAAATTCTCGCGCCAAAAGAGCAAAACAAGCAAGAGCAGGAGCGGGTTGATGAAGCAGGCGTTGATGAATTCGCTGAAGCAGAGATGAATGATAGGGCTGCGACGGAACCCGGTAAAGGCTCATCAAAGATGTCCAAAAAACATTCGCGGCGTCATGGCGAGCATGCGTCTCGTATTGATAGTGCGATGGCGTCAATTCTAAAGGCCACTGCGCTTGCACCGCCAGATATCTACGACGTTGAAGATCGCGAAAAGTTGCGCTCGGAGAAAGCACAAAAGCAGTCTGCTATCATGCGATCTCTGCAGTATTTCCTTGTAGTTCTTCGATTTCGAGTCATGCGTTGTGACCTTGCACATGTATCTGACCGACGGCATCTGCCTGTCCCATTCCGCTCCTTTCGACTACTAGAGCGGTTGGGTAACATCACGATGCTGTGCTGCTTTGACGACGATATTCTTTGTGAACAGACTCCATCTGTCGAAGAGATATTCTTGCTGAATGATAAGCAAAACAACAATTCCACAGTTCTGGATCTGCATGCAGAACGGCATTGCGACACTGGGCTAAAGTTTGAGGACCCTAAATGGAAGCAGCACCTATCGTCGCTCAAACCCATTGGGTTGGCAATCATGGTGAACGATGACGAAAATCCTGTACGGCATTACGAAGAAAATATGCGTTATCTCGTGAATGAAGGACTCTGCCCGGTTGATGATGGAGACGCGAAGGATCCGTACATGCGAAGTTGTATGCAGCGACTATCGGCCCACATTCGGATGCTACCTTTTCCTAAGCACTTGCTAAACCTTTCTCGGGAAATGGGTTTTTCGGTGGCTGATGATTTAACGATGTTTCAAAGGCGGCAGTCGATCCATATTATTTGCCCTCGACTAGCTCACCATGAACACACGAACGATCACCATGACCAGGGTCAAGAAGATACGCGCTATCGCGGCAATTTGAAGTCGCATCTCTATTCGACAGTGGTTCTGGACAAGCGTACACATCGCCATCAGCTGTTGTCGCGGGGCCATCCGACGGTCGTCTTGGCCCACTCCAGTGAATATTGGGACGGGAAGTCTATTTGCCCACTGACAAGCGAGAAACAACGCGCCATTCTCGATATGTATAATCAGTGGCGCGTTGAGGATCTGGACTGCATCGCTTTCTCATACGTGCCCGTCCCTCACAAGCTCAATGGTCTCTTTACTCGCTCTGGTTCCAGCAGTAACGGGGGGAGTTTTCTGGACTCACCAGACGCAGGTTTGACCCGCAATCAACAAGGAAGGCTAGGAGGCACGCTGCCACCTGTCTATCTCGTAGATGACAGCGCGGCCAGTGAATTGAACTCCCCCCTGTCTATTGCTGGAAGAAACAGCTTGCCGTTCTCCAGCAGCATGAGTGAAGACCGGGGTTTTGGACGGGATAACAGCCGCCTAAGTCATTCTGTTGGCCCAGTGTCACCACTGGCCTCCCCGGAATCGGTGGACGATATGTCACTTGACCAGGAATCAATCTATGGAGGTCGCACTGCGAAATCAATGGGGGTTCCTGCAAGTGGTCAGATCACGCCACCTTATAAACGACGCGGAAATCTGACGCTAAGTGACGTTGAATCGTCTGTGGGGCTTCACCCGTCCGAAACGAGCTCTGTTGAGAAGGATCCAATGCTGTGGCGAATTCAGGATGACCAGATCTTTTTGGGTATGGTCGCGACAGGAGTCCAACCAAAGCAGCATACTCCTGACTTCATCGAAGATTTGAATGCTTGTGGCATTCGCTTCGTGTATTTTTCACCCCGTAACATGCGAAGAAGCAAACTTCTTGCCGAGAAAATGGGGATCGAGACGGACTGGAATTGCGCTATATCGCTGCGCCCGTTGGATAGTGACGGCCCGGACCCACACCGGATGACGTCAAACTACTCGGATTGGGACGTAAAGGCACGGTTGCCGCATGGAGTTGAGGCAATCAAGCGTCACTTGACTGAGGTCGATAACGTACCGTTGTTAGTGTCGCTTTACACAGATAGCACGCCCGAAACAATCAGCGAGATGATCTCTATCTTTCAGGAGAATGATGAGGTGGTCATGGGGGTTGGTTCGTCACTGAAAGAAAGCAATGCTCCGCTGTTCTCCAAGGCAGACTTGGCAGTGGCGTTACAGGGTGGTGTACACGCATTCTTCGACAAGCCAATTCCTCATGGAAAGGAGCTGCCAATTTTCTCCGATGAGGACATCCAATTTAGCCACATTCTAAACACACTCGCCTGTGCGTTCCGCCTGAAAAGTGCTCCTGATGATGGGATCAATCAAGACATGCAAACTTCGGATTCTCCGGATATCAAAGATGATGCCACCACAGGCGGGACCGCCAGCGTGGCTCATTTAATCGAGCTCATTCGACTGGGGCGTCGTATGCTCACGAACTTCCACCAGATGAACACGTTCATCTTCGTCTCGCAGCTCTTTATCGCCACGATCATCCTCGCTTCCTATGCTGTGCCATTTCCGCACGTGCCTCAGCTGAGCTGCGCCTCCATCTTTTGGCTGCTGTGGGGTTTGGTACCGGCACTCAGTTTGGCAATGCTCGCATCGGCAAGTGAAAAGGGGATCATGAAAAAGACGCCACGCAAGAACGAAGAGTTCGAGATGGAAGAGGATCTGCCACGGTTGATTGCCTATTTCTTGGGACGGCATGTGCCGTCAGTATTGATGTCCATTGTCGTGTTTGAGTGCTTGCTCGGATTTTCGTTGCAGGCGTCGAATCTTGCGCACCCTTACGCCTTTGAAGGTGACAAGTTCCGTGGATTTGGATGGATGGACTTCGTGCTGGACAATGAGTTGGTAACAATGCGACCGCGGCCAGCTGCTGTCCAGGCCGCAGTAGATCGTGCCGAAGCTGGAATGTTGCTGATGATTGGTATCTGCATTGTGGCCTCATCATGCGGGTACTTATACAGATGCGAGAGTATGTTTAAGATATCTCCATTCCGCAACGTCATGTGGGTGGCAGTCGCAACTGTACTGCTCTTCTTACAGTTTCTACTTAGCACGCTACGCGCGGGGCTTGTTGGCGTCGATGGAGTCACACTTTGGCATTTCGCGAGGAATTCAGTTCCTTGGGTCTTCTGGATTGTGGTTTTAGGCGTCTGGCCATTGGTGATTATGGGTATTGACGAAGCAATCAAGACCCACGACAAGCGACACCTTGTACGGTACAATAAGTTCCTCCGGATGCAGTTCGACACACGTCTTGGCATGTGGAGCCCAAAGTAAAGAGAAGATGGCTCTTATGACCGGTAAAACACGCGAACCCGATCGTGAAGCCTTGATGCCTAAGCGGCAATCGTAGTATTTGAACGAGTTATACCCTCTCACGTACGACATCCAAGCCAACCTTCGATTATTGAGCTGCACGAAATGCCTTTGTCTGGAAACGCTGTAGGGCAGTGTGTGTTTGATCTGCCAAGCAAGCAGGCAACCACATGCATCCTGGTGTTGTAGTTCACATTGTTTGAACGGCCGATTATCCCACATTTCGATACTTCGTTGCAAAAGGATTTAAAAGCCGGTGGAAGCTGCTGACAGATAGTCGAGCCGAAAGCTCCAAGACAGCTTTTGTGCTAAGTCAGTACTGTCAGTGAATTATTATTCTTCGATACACGTTGCTGGAGATTGGTGACAGGGTTGCTGAGTGAAGCCGCTGCAACAAATATGACTCGGTCGAGTAATGACAAACTCATCAAGATTCTGGTCTGATGTCATGTCTGGCATCGTCTCAAACTGAGGCATGATGGCGATGACGAGAATTTGCAGCAGAGGAACCCGACCCAGTGCCGGGAGTTCAATCAGGGATAGGAAGTAGCAAGGCGAGGGTTAAGCTTCGGAGATTAGGGACATCTGTGAGCGCCAGGAACGATTGAAGACAGCAAAGTGTATCGACAGCCTGGGCATATTGTTGAACAGGGTGCCCGCAAATTCTGACCGCCTGATTTCCCCTGGAGCCAACAACAGTAATTATAATATGATATTAGCGTGCTCACATAACCCCGTGTATGATACCGGCGGGGAACTCTGCGTAGTGGTGTTCACAAGTTCTCTACTGCAAGTTCCTACATGGGCTTAAGATATCGACACAAGCGATTTGCTCGCTCGGAGCGAAGAGTTATTGGTAATTCGAGCAGATCGCTATACTTTGGATCGATCTCAACTCTCCAGAACCTGCTAACTCCTTGAACTCGTTGTAGACATCGAAAGTAAAAATCCATTCTTCTTAAGTTCGCAGTGCAGGGTCGACGCTATGAGGATCACCGTGACCGCGACGGTACGTGTACACGAGGGTCCTGTGAGAATGCGGCACGAGATTTGGCAATCGCTTGAACCTTCAATATAGTTCTACAGTGCTGAACGTGATGAAGACAACAGAAAGCGCTTTTGGTGACGTCTCGGTAGCAAAACGTTTTTACCACCAACTCGCAGCGCCAAATCCAATGAATGCGAAGAGCCGAAGTTGATTTAGAAAGTGTGACTTGCGATGAATCAGCGAAAAGTCCTCGGTTGGTTTTCAAAGCTGCTTGGTAAACGTTCTGAACCGCTGTGAGATGCACAACTGTAACACGCAGAGAAAGTGAGCAGGGACGCAGGTTAGTATATTTTTTTTTAGTGAAAATGCCGACATGCACATGTACAGACGTGAACCTCCATTACAGCAGATAATTTTCTGTAGAAAAGGTTTTCTGCAAGTTGGTCGCTGGTAAAGTCGCATATCCCAGCATTGGGCCATACGTCGACAAATGTAGATACTTGAAGTAATATATTATAGAGGGACAAACACATGCATCATCAAATTAAATGCCTTCGAGCTCACATTCTGCCGGTACAGCAAGGAGATGCGTTCAATTTGGTCTTCAGTGGTGGTGGAGTGAGCCCAAGCTTACCAAAAACTTGCATTTGTTCCCTGAAAACGATGTAACCTCGTCTAGAAGTGACGACTGCCACGGGTGTGTAATAGTAACAGATTCTTGCAGTCCATTTACGTGGTGAGCTGAAGGAATCAAGCAACCTCATCAACTATTTCTCGCCACCGCAACATCTTCACAATGTACAAGTAGCACAAATCAACTATTGCTAGACCTTTGCAGCAGCAACAATTATGCTTGGCGTTACGTAGCTGATCAGTCAAAACTGAACGTTGTCGAAGGTACTAGTCCCCATCCACCAGCTCGCAGTTGCCGCCAATACATCGGTCAGCTATTTACGCTTTGGCATCAAGTCCCCATTATCCCTATTACGCTATTTGCAGGCGACACAACTTGAAAGCACTATTCAGCTTGGTCAACACTATCCACCATGCCCGTCGTAGCATGCTTCGCTTCAATTACACCAGAAGTTGGGATGATAAACGCAATACACACAACAAGAACCTTGATGCACTACGAAAGGGCCACGTTGCAAAAAAAATATTTCCGTCAACAGGCTTACGAGTTGTCAGATTTCTTGGAACAAATTTCTTTTTTTCCACGACGATGGTTTTGACATTCTCGGAGTGTTGATGCTGCTGACGTTGCTAACGTGCATTGGTTGGACAACGTGGCTCATCATCGTGGCGTTCATTTATGCCGACTACTTCCCACATCAACCATTCGCTTATTGCACAGCAGCGAAGGATCAACTTGCCAAGTGCGATATTTAGATATATTATTTTCTATAACTTCATTCACTACAACCCAGCCATTTCTCTAAAGCAGGATCGCACGGCTTCCCAACACCTTGTTCTATCTGATATCGTCGTAGTTTGATATAATCTTCATCGCCATAGCACGAAAGCACTTGCATCCGTGTGTTGTAGCAAATTCCTGTGTGACCGCTCGGGAGTTGGCATTGACCGAACGGCTTGCTGTCACATATTTCGATGATCGGCCTCGTTGGAATATCAGAGATCAGCAGCATATCAGAAGGACTCTTTTGGCAGATAGTCGACGAAAACCTTTCGAAATTTTCTTGAGTTCCTACTTTGTCAAGAATCGTGTTGCCTTCAATACAAGTTGCTGTAGGAATGCCCGTCGTAGGGTTTTCCACACAGTAAGTGTCGCTCATGTTGCACGCCCCTCGGAAGCCGTTGCAACACAACTGAACTGGTCGAGCAAGTGTGAAGTCGGTTAAACTGCTCAAAGGGGCCATGTCTGGTATTCGCTCAAGATGCGGTAAAAATGTCAAAATCAACCGCTGCAGCCGAGGAAGTTCATCAAATACGGGCAGCTCTCGCACCACGAGCAACCAGGCAAGAGTTAAGCTTTGCAGATTTGGGACGCCGCTGAGCGGAGGAATTTTTTCAAGATTGTCCTGAACGCCAATGTGCACCGTGGATAACCACGGCATATCGCTGAAAAGATCTTCTGGGAGCACCACAAGATTTTGACTGCCTTGCTTCCCTTCTAAATGCCTAAAAACAAACAAAACTGTGAGGCATCGCATTTCAAGCCACACGCGAACTCGACGAACGCACAAATTCTCAAGGTACTTGAACTCTTTCGTCCAAGATGGAATGGTCTGGATGCTGGTGTATATTAATCGGCTATTCATTCACCACAGGTACATCATTAGTATAGAACTTATCAGAACCCAAGCCAAGAAGCAACGTACATGGACGTTAGGCGGCGACAGGCTCGAAGCTCTTCCGGTAGTTCCAAAAGCTGGCGGTTAATAAGTTGAAGAGACCTTAGCTCTCCGGATACTGCTAGTGCTTGGACATCAGTATAGACGTCGACAGGGTGAGTCCATTCGTAGTATGTTTTAGGAGAAGGGTCGATATCAATGAGAATTCGACAGGGGCATGCTCCTCCATTAGATCCCCAGTGGTAGGCATACACGACACACTGGGAGTACGGAGAGCAATCCTTGCGTGAGCCTTCGATAGCTTGGATGGAAAAGATCCATACAAAGATACTAAATGCAATGAACACACTCGCGAATACTCTTGGAACCGATTTCTGGCGAATTCTTGCTGGCTTGGGTCTTTGCATTCTAACTGATTGTAGACGCCGGAGGTGGGCTGAAACGAGAATATCTCCGATGCGTTTGATTCGGTAGCAAAACGAAAGGTTAATGCCAACGTGTAGTACGAAATCAAGAGCGGACCGAATTCGAAGCGAGTCGAAATTCACGCGGAAAAGAGCGATTTCGGACGCATCAGCAAACACCCTTGCTGTTCGTTCAAAAGTTCCCGGTGGAAGAATCGCCAAGTATGTAGCAAAAACGGCACCATCGAACTGGAAGTTGTAATAGCAGTACTCGAGCACTAAGACCGGATAAACTACTGCTGCAAACAAATCAAAACTACACAAAGAGATCAAGTGTTTAAGTCAGAAATTCTAGCAAGGACGCGATGGAATTTAAAGATATGCTCACACGGAACCGGCGATAACCTCTCCCATTGCCGTAAACTTTCCGTAGATAATTTTTATAGCCCCTGACAAGGAACCCACCGAAATAAAAGCCGTATAGCCATACACGAGAGTTGCTGGGCTACCACTATCCAGTAGCTCAAGAAGCATTGTCATCTGCATAATCAAATTGAAAACTTTCAAGCACACATTCTATCACCAAAGAGAGTGGTAAGTAAGTCATTTGCGGAAATACCCATCGAAGTGAGCAAGACCATCGTACCCAAAACTTTCGATTGCTGCCCCGAAAAGATGTTAGCTCCTTGTAGTAATTTCTGCATTGAGCAAAAGCTGTATTCATCCATGCGTACGGGAACGAAGCAATACATGACTCTGGTTCGAACCACAAAGCAACCCGCTGTGCATCATCAACTGTGTTGCGCCAGCGAAGTATCTTCACGACGACGTACAGATAGCACACATCAACAAAAACAAGTCCGGCTGCCCCGATGTTGATAATGGTGGGATTTGTGTCGACGATCAGCCAGAACTGGCCGTCATCATAGGCGCTTGTGCCCATTAACCAATTCGCTGCTTCGTTGGGTGCCAACGCTATGATAACGAGCCATGTTGTCCACATAATGCACACCACAAGAGTGGCCAGCATGGGAATCCCAAGGAAGCCAAACGCTTCACGGAAAGAGAGGGTCAGACGATCGTGTTGCTCGCTCGTCTTTTCCACGTTCTTGACCATAGATGCTGCCGGAAGGACTTGGTTGTTTCTCGCTGCCTTGACAGTAAGACCACAGAGTTTCGCCTTTTGCTTCCTCCATGACTCTTTTTCCAGATTTGAGCGTCTACCACGACCCGTATCTGCTACACCCACCGACAGGACGTTGGGGAGTTTGGACGACTTTGCCATCGGCGTTTGATGCTCTTTAACGCAGAAATTGATTTGCTTGGTGAACTCCCACAACAGCATTGATGTTGTCACTGAACAGGAATAGCCTTCATGTATTGGCCCAGAAGACTTATACGTCTTTCTGGGCTAGTCAGCAAGTGATACTACTATCTGTAATCTATTTTGAGAATATGCATGACTAGTACTATTTGTACCTGAGAAGCGGCGTTAGTGGTATTAATACTACTACCGATTAAGCTTGGGTAAACGACCCGATCGGATCGATCGAAATGCACCGTCTGACCAATCCGATTGGATCGGCTCATGGATGGATCAGTTTCGTTCGATCGATCGATCAGATCCGATCGAAGGTATATAAGGTTTGAGGAGGGATGTGATCCAACCAGATACAAATTCTGAACGTCATTCGGAAGAAAGCAGTTCTCACAGGAAGTACATTTGACCAATGGCGTACTATACCTCTCATTTTTTAAAAGTCTATATCTGGTGATAACCATGCAAAGTGGGAGGTTTTTATCATTCTGAATTGCAACAGGCCACCACACTTCCGCTCGTTACAGCTCGCCTTTAAGCGCGACATTGTCATGGGCGCGCTTTCATCCACGAACACCAGTGCCGCTTCGGCCTCCGTGCGCTTCATCATCACAGACTGTGACACAGTATCATCGCCTCCGAAAGCAAAGACCGGGGGCACTGAATACTCCTCCTCCACCACAAACTGAGACGACACCGAGTTCACCAACGCCACGTTTGCGGACACCATCACTGTCTGCAACTTAATCGTACGCAGCACCAGCACCACCTTGACTACCTTCAGCTAGCTCACATTGCTTGACTAACTATAATCCACTCGCGGGCGCTACCCACCCGGTGCAGGAACCCTAAGAAGATCCAGCGAGGCAGCACCATTCTCATGTCCCTGACGCCCAGCCGAGCACCAGCCACCAAAACAGACGAGCAACTCAGCGCCACAGACACCGCTTGCTTAGGCGGCACCGACCCTGTCTCGTTCACGAACGTCAGCGTGCGCAGCTCCACTGAGAGGTCCAAGTCGTCCCAACCGCCACAAAATATCCAACGAATACGCCACCTTCACCTTCTGTGCCGCATTACACTTGTCGCGGAACACCATCACCTGATATTCACGGGGGCGAATGATGACTCCGCGTACACCTCCAGTACGCCCGCCGAAGACGCATCCTAACCGTTCGGTACCAACGTCGCCTTTCACACATTCTATGCGTTCACTACGGTGCCACTAGCACGCTTTTGTACTAACTTATTGATTTGGTATTCGACACTTAGTACTACTAAGTGTCGAACACCAAATCAATCACGGTGTCGTCCAGGTCGCGCCTGTGAACTACCCTGTTCACGGACCAGTACTCCAACCACACCGCGACGCTGTCCAGTGACTCGTCAATCACGCCAAACGTGTCCACGGATCTTAACAACGAGGATAATTTAGCAAACGTGGTCGACCCCAGAGTCGCTGCGGGCACATTGGAGTCGAATCATTGATTCGACACACTCACTATTGTTTCGCCCGTGCTGTTGTGTTAGGAGTCAATGGATTGTGGCCGCTGTGATTGAAGATAAGCCAATCTTATCCGTCCGATCGGAGGAACATGTAGAGGTCCTCGAGAATCTGTGCAGGGATGCTCCCGTCACGGGAGTCAAGATAATGCAGCTTACGCTCCGATACCGCGTCTTGCGAACTCACTTTCCTTTCACCCCACTGATCACACGACCTGCATCATGGAGGATCAAAATGAATTGAGTACAAACACATCGAATAGTGAACGCCGGCGAGTTCAAAATCAGAAACGGTCGGACATATTGACCTTCATTCGCGCCAACGATGAAGGCTCATATACCTGTTTGCTATGTCCTACAGACTCAGCTCCTCGATGGCACTCGTGTGGCCATACGACGTTTCGCCGTCACCTAAAGAAGCACCACCGAGATGACTATTCTGGCGGGGATGACGAGGCTTCAGAGGATGCACAGGACGCCAAACAGACTAACTTGCTAACGTTTGGGTTCGAGCGGTATGTTAGACAACGAACATTTGACAAGCGTGCTGCAGATAAAGGGCTTGTGGACTTGATCGTGGTGAACGCGCTCCCGTTCAATTTGGTGGAAAAGAAGGAATTCCGATCGTTTTGCAAGACTCTCGAGCCTGATTACACTCCTCCAACCCGCAAGACTGTGCGCAATAAGGTGAAGGAGCGGTGGAAATGTGAAAAGGATCTGGCGCGACACACGATGCTCTAAGAAATCGATTCTTGTCGTGTGACCGCTACAACAGACATGTGGACATCGGCAGCTCAAAAGGGGTATATGGTGCTAACATTGCACTGGATTACTATTTCCTGGGCGATCAAGTCTGTCGTGATTGGGTTCACAAGAGTGGAGTATCCTCATACTGGACCCCGTCTAGCAGAGCACCATATTGACACGTTAAGGGCAATGGATGGCTCTCTTCTGCCGAAGCTTTGGACTATTACAACAGATAATGAGAGCAACAATGGAATCATGATCGATAAGATCAACGGGATGCTTGCAGAAGATATTTCCAGCGCCGAACAAGTGGCATTGCCTATTTCAGATGCGGAGATGCCCCCAGGTTGTGCGACAACGTATACTTTTCAACCAAAGGTGGTACAAGTTCGCTGTCTAGCTCATGTGCTCCAACTTGCTGTGAAAGAAGGTCTCAAACAGTGCCCACTGATGGACGACAGCGTTGGAGTCATTCGCGACATTCTGAAAAAGCTATCCGACTCGCCGTCTCTGCTAGAAGCATTGCAAGATGTGTGCGCCGCTATCAACGTCAAGTTCATATCTCCGGAGCTGGATTGTGTGACAAGATGGAACAGTACTTTGACAATGCTCAGTTCTGCTCGCTCGCTGCAGAAGGCGATCGAGGAATTACAGAGAAGAATTCGCGAGCGCCATGAAGGCTACAAAGATTTATCGATCCCGTCGACGCATCGCCTCGCCACTCCAATCTCGGAAACTACTTGGGCGTATGTAGTTGAGCTTTCGACATTCCTGAGGCCGATCAAAACTGCAACTACAAAGATGTCGGGAAATAATTATCCAACTTTCGGTGTATCCCTAGTTGTGTTTCACCTTATCTCGAAGCATGCATCGAAAACGATGGATAAATCAACGTCGTGGTACACAAAGGATTTCGCGCGCGCCTTCAAAGGCAAGCTTGACCAGTATTTACCGTTGGTGAAGACATCCGAGGCTAAAATTGCTGCTGTTCTTGACCCTCGAGCTAAGGACCATATTGCTAAAGTCGATTGTGATATTGCACAAGTCAAGCGCCTAGTCGAAGCTGAATATGAGTCTGTGTATCGGAGCAAATACGAACAAAGTGCAGGCATCGCTACTGCGGTGGAGAAAACTCAGAAGTAACAAGAAGAGGCTGAGGACGAAGAAGCGCTGTATGGTCTCATTGACGAGCATCTGGACGTGGATGAACCACTAAACAACGCGAACGAGTCGTTCGCATCGGAGCTAAGTCGTTGGTTGGAGCACAAGGACAGGTCCATGAGCCTGAAGACAAGTAGTCGAGCCGTTTGCAACTGGATGAAGAACGAGGCTTCTGCTTTCCCACGCATTCGAATGATGGCGCGTGATTATTTGGCAGTGATGGCGACTTCTGTTCCCAGTGAGGAGGCATTCTCGGCATCAGGTACAACGATTAGCGCTCGACGTGCCAGACGTGGGGATGATGCTGTCACAGCTATATCAGAGTTGCAAGCGTTTCTTGCTTTCAACATGACATCGGGCGATGTCCATGCTGATCCTGTTGACACTTGCTCGATAGCTAATTAATCATCCAGGTTGACGCGAGTTGGAAAAAAATATATGTTTTGATTTGCTTCAAGTCGCATGCTTCTTGTTTTCCACGGATAAACGCGTCTCGTTCCTCTGAAATGTTGTTGAAATACGGCCACCACCTCGTTGAATGCCAACGACGAATTGTCACCGCCTCCGGAGTGGAGTGTGTTCTTCTCCATACGCTGCACCGAAAAAGCTATCCTGGATAATCAAGGTTTTCCGAATATACGTAGGAATAGCAGATGTAAAGCTAGCCAGCGTGCTCGTCATTGACGAGTCGTCACACTCATAAAGTCCAGGACGAATATGTCCAGAACAAATTCATACTAGCCGTTCTTCTGGAAACTCTCTCAAGACTTCGCGACATTATCCACGAGTCACATTGTAAAGCTCATCAACGTTTTCCATCTGGCGATATTGAACGCGTCTTCTATCGTCCGCGAGGCCGGGTATCTCAGCTGCTGTCTCGCAGTCAGTGTTTTGGCAGTGTCGATCGCCGGCTTCGCCACGACCGCGGTCTCCACCATCGTGCGTTGCTGCTTCTTCACCTGATCGTAGATGTCAAACACTCCATTGATCATCTCCTCGATCTTCAGGAAGATGTACACAACCTTCAGCTCAGGTCGTCAGCGAAAGCCTCGTTAATCAGACGCGGGAGCCCCACCACCACGAAGGCCTCCAATCGTCCAGGACGATTCGTCCTCGTCTACCTCCACCACATTGTAATAGTTCATGAACCTGGCAGCATTGTCTGGCAGCTCTTCACCGTCATATGCCATCGTTCCAGCAGCCCTAGAATGCGGTGGAGGCCTCGTTGCGCCACGCCAGCCTCGGTGAAGAGCGTGGCGACATGTTCACGCAACGTGATGGCGCATTGGCAGGTTGCGGGTCTCTTGGGCAGCTGCTACAACAGCTTGCAGGTAGCTGGCTCCGTTGTGATATCCTGCACCAAGTTGCTGAACGCTTCGACCTTCATGCGTTGCGCCGCGTGCCGTCCATGACCTCGAACACACAGCAGCCCGTAAACGCGTTTCCTGTTAGCATATACACGCGCTATAAGCGCACCACCGTCTTCTTCCTGCTATCGCTTCGACTAGAGGGCTTGATCATAAATTCAAGAACACAATTTACAGCTGGTAAGTGGCAGTAGTGTACACGCTGTTGTCCCATCTAGCAGCTCGTGGATGGAGCAATCAAGCATGATGGAGGCAAAGTTTGATTTGGCTGGGCTTGTTGAGCGTGGTGTAAAACTGGAGGGTTGTTGTGAAGAGTCGGCGGCGTTAGTGATCGAGTTGGACGTAAGGCATGAGGAAGAACCCGCAGCAATATGGACGTCTTCTTGGGGCCGACCAGCCTTCTGACAGCAGCGAGGGAAGAGAGGCCAGCAGTGCAGCAGTGCAGCGGTGGAACAGGTTCGAGTTCGAGCGTGTCTTCGGATTTTTCGTCGATAGTTTCTAAGCGGATAGTGGCGGCTTTTCCGACATTTTCAGCCGCACTCACTGGGTCAGTCGACGGAGCGGTTATTGACGACGTTGCGGATTGCGCCGATGCTGTTTGTCAATAGAGTAGAATAGTTGGTCAGTGCACCTTCTGCCCCCATGGTCGATGTAGCCGCATCTGCCGCTGGAACTGGGAGTAAACGACCGATTTCAGTTACGTGGGTATCCACCTGCGGCAGTACGTCGAGATGCGGCTGAATTTTTCTGGGTTATTGGCTCTATTTTCACAATAATGTCGCCAACAACGCGGACACCACGCTTATCATCGTCGTATTACAAGTACTCATTGCACCCATGACTGCCACCATGCGGCCCGGTTCGGTGTGCACAGTGATGCCGCGAAACGAAATAGTCCTTGGTGCAGAGATTCGATGGGGTAATTGACAAGCCGCCAGTATACACATTCATCTGCACAACGTATATAGCAGTCGGCGTCTGAACCTTCACAAACTCGTTATACTCTTCGGGGGCGTTGCTCGTCATCGACTTCACGGAAGGAATCAGGCCATTTGCGATAAGGTGTTAGATCTAACAAGCTGTATTACGAAGAGCTGAGCCTGAACACTTCAATATTACCGAAAAACTTTATCGATCGCATGCCGAATGAATGACCTTCGTGCTCCTTGCCAGAAGCATCCCCGGTATCGGACCTTCGGAGCTGGGTTCACACTCGCCACACACCCTGCCTCATAGGTGTCTACCATTTGACTGTTTTCAACGGCGCATGCAATCCAGCTGCACAACGGATAGCAACAAACGGATGCATCCCAGTCAAAGTTGATTGCCTCTCGCCAAACACAACCATTTTGTTTTGCTGTGTCGGCGAGTTGACAGGTACGCAAAGCTCAAGTTGCTGTGCAATCTGCTGGATTGCGCAATGATACGACACCGCGTCGAGCCCTCAAGTACATGTACTCCACTTGGTCACAAACGCGCCGTAATTCGATGCCCGAGCTAAGACCTCAAGCCATATAGATCTCGATGACCACAGATGTAACAGCCCACGCAGAATGCGTAGATGTTTAGTGCAAGAGCATCGAGATGATGAGAGCCAAGGCAAACCTACCAAAAATCGCG
>JAHWLE010000447.1:0-23182 GCA_024679135.1 Phytophthora foliorum | reverse complement strand
GTTCTCGAAGACGACATTGCCAGTCTGGGGCCAATCACGAGCAATTGTGTCTTTGTTTGAGGACTCACGATCATGGCCTTCTTCATCGAGGGAGTTGTAGTGCGCAATACGCTCGAAACACGTCATGCTGCTTTCAACTCGAGTTGAAAGTGTAGTCATTCGTTGGAAGCTGGAAGAGAGCTGAGATGCGTACGTGAGACTGAGTCCTGCTACAGCTGCACCTACGCTTGATTTGGTTGCCACAGCAAGAAGCGCGACAGCTCCAATAATTGCGGACACGAACCAGTCTGTCCGCATGTCGAACCATCTCGAAGCAGTCTGTACGAGGAAGTGCATTTTAATGTTGTTGTTCAGAAGCTCTTCGCACCGGCCCGCAAACGCATCCACCATCTTATACGCCCGCACGGTTTCGATACCGGAGATCGTCTCGGATAACAAATTCAGGAAGGGTGACCGGGTGATACCATCAAGACGCTTCAACTCACGAGCAGAAGTCTGAAATACCTTGGCAGCAAACCAACACCCGTATCCCACCGGAATATAGATGAACAATACGAAGGGGTTTACCGCTGCGCATACAATGAAGGAAGACGCCACTTGAAAAATGCAGAGCAGCAACCATAGAGACCAATACGGCAATGGGTTGTCGACTTCGTCGAGGTCTCGCGAGAATCGATTCAAAATCCGACCGATGGGCGTGACATCAAAGAACGTCGTGATTGGAGCTGCAATCACTTTGTGAAGATGCTTGAAGTGAATTTTCACAGAGCATGTCATACAGATTTCCATGAACATCAGACAGGAAACGAAAACCAGTAGTGCTGCGCCACCGACAATCCCCACGTAGACTGCCAGCGAGTTCATCTGGCTGAGTGCTAAGGAGCCCTGGGACCACCGACTTAGGAACCAGTCACAGAAGAAGAGTACTGTCTGGGCGAAAGCAAACAGAAAAATGATAGTGATACAGACCCACCGGCCGTCCCACTCGGACGCGGCCAGGTAGTCAGTGTACGTTTGCAGACGCACTGATCCAACGAGCCGATCCTCTTGAGTGATCAGCTTTCCAGAAGTGGCATTCTTCGCTTTGCTCAATTCCTCACCTCTCACAATGACGACAGCTCGTGATGGCTCCTCAGTGTCTTCGTTGCAGTCCAAGTGCTCGCTACTTCGGGATTCACTAGCGCGAAGTGAAGGCAGCAGATATGAAAATTGTTCCTGCACTTCCATTAACGATCCGTCACCGACAATTTGCCCATTTGACATCACCAATACTCGATCGGCGTGTTGCAGCAAATGGTAGTGCGAGTTCAACACTAGTAAACGGGTTTTGCCCTGCGCGATACCAGCCAGTCCATCTGAAAACACCGCATTCGCCACGTGAACATCAAGGGCACTCAGCGGATCGTCCAGAACAACAAAGTCGAACTTGCGAGCACGATACATAGTCCGAGCCACGCTAATCCGAGCCTTCTGACCTCCACTAAGGTTAATGCCACGTTCACCAATCTCTGTCTGGTCACCCTGCTCCAACATCTCAAAATCTGGTGCTAGTTGGCAAGCTGCTATCACTTGGTGATAATGTCCTTCATCGTAAGGTTCACCAAAGAGAATGTTATTCCGTACTGTTTGATTCTGGATCCACGCTTGCTGGCTGGCGTATGCTATGTCCCCACGAACCACACGCGTCCCTCGTACTTGTTGCATCTCCCCAAGAATTGCATTGATGAAGCTAGTTTTACCGCTACCAACAGCTCCCACGACCACCGTAAGAGAACCGGGTTGGAGCGTGAGGTTGATATTCGAGAGTGTTGCCGCAGTGGCTTTGTCTTCCCATTGGAAGTCACCATTTTCGATCGAGATTAGTGGTGAGGCACCCCGAGTAGTGTCTAGCGTGATATCCTGAGAGCTCTCCCCCGCAGCTAGGAAGTCTGACAGCCGACTCGTGGATGTGATAGCCTCTGCTACAGCCATAGATGCATCCGCAAAAATACTGAAGGGTGTACGGCATGCATTTGTAAGTGCAAGGATAACAAACGTCGTCGCCACGTCCAAGCTATTGCCCTGCACAATTGTGGTAGTGAAGCAAACCAAGTTGAGTAGTGTCGGTGCCAAGAACATCACTACCGTGTTAGCGAGACGCAGACGATTGTACTTGCGCAGCAGGCAGATCTCTTTCTGGCGAATTTCGTGGATCAACTCGTTAGCAAAGTCTTCCCAACCGTAGAACTTGACCACTCGAATGCCTTGCAACATTTCGTTCGTTAGCTTCAGTCGGTTTGCACCAATTCGGGAAATTTGACGGCGGTAAAGTCCAATCTGCTTGGACATCGCGAGAGCTCCATAAATGATCATCACTTTTGTAGCTGCTGCAGTAAGAGCAACAGAAAGACCCATCTGCGTTCCAATCAGAACGCTCACGGTGATCAACATCAGTGGCGCGACGATGCACCACATCCCAAGCTTGTAAGCTGCCAAGACTCGATCACTGTCAACCCCCACGAAAGTGACAATTTCTCCAGTGTCCATCGTTCGTCGAGCGGTAGCCGAGAGCCGAAGAATCTTGCGAAATGCACTGTTGACAACAATCATGCGGGCATTGCAAGCAACCCGAGTTGTCAAAAACTGACCTGCACTAATGGTTGTAGCACCACAAAAGGCTGCAATTCCAAGAAGTACAGCCAGGACATATCCTGAAGAGATTCCGAGAAAATTGTCTTCACCTTTGATGTTCTTGAGAATAGCCTTGATCAAGAAAGGTTGGAAGAGCATGAGACCTGCGCTGACCAGGTACAGCGCAAATGCAACGCCCCAGGTCTGCTTGACGCTCTCCCAGATTGATCGGTTCACATTCGGTCGCTTTGACGATCCATTCTTTTTTGTTTGACCCTTGACTTTTTTGCAATCTGCAGCGAACGATATGTCAAACCTTTCCTGCAGCGGGCGTGCTTGGTCAGCCAAAGGTAGATCCCAAACAGTATCCTCATCCAATGGTGCCTGGTATCCGCGCTTAAGGAGTGGATGCATCCACCACATAGTCGCAACCGAAAGAAAACCAGCGGTGTTGAGAGGGTTTTCTTTGTAGTGGAGAGGGTTTCTTCGCGGCTCTTCTTGGTTGCATGCGTCGTTAGAGCTACTTGTCTTGAGTGACAGATAATGGTCACCTTCCGTGCTTTCGGTCTCGTTGGAAGGCGAAGTTGCTAGTTGGTCACGAATTTCTTTATAGGGAGGCATGATGGAGTTGTCGAGCTGCTTTGGAGGTCTTCAGTTTTCGTGGGTGTACAGACTGTCAAAACACTCAAGGCGGTTTAGTCTGCTTCTTGTGCTGAATCTGGCAAATTGCCGAGTGGGATTCGCCCCACTGAGTCAGACTACACGCTGCATGTATCAATCATTTGTTTCGGGTAATATATTTTTGGGTTTCATCGCAGTTGCAACATAGTTACAGGAATTTCTGCCCTGAAATGTAATGCAACAGCACACCAGTTGGAGTTTACCGCGCCCCGCACGTGCCCCAGGTAGATTATAGTTTGGAGGTTTCTTTTCACCTGATCCGGACACCAGGGTTACTATCTCCAGGTCTTCGAACAATGAAAAAAATATATCCAACGTCTTGTCACATCAAAGCGTTGGATTCTTTTTTTTGGGTTGAGGCTCAACTGGACAACGAACTTTAGAGTCTGGACTGCCTTTGGCGTGTTCTCATATCTTTTGTGGCGACACTAATGTCGAGCACTGAAAATGATGAGTTGCAGCAAGGCTCTACTGGACACAAGTCCGGCATGGCCGTAACGAGGTGAATGTACCACTTGTATACACGTAGAGGAACACTATTCTAGGCCAAGGCACGTGCCCACTGGACACCAGAGATATAAAGGTGGGCCAACGCAACAGCCTTTTCCTCTCCAGCCTACTGGTGCACAGTTTGACGAAAGGGTCGAAGACATTTAACGTTCGGAGCAGCTTGCCAGCATCGAGCTCAAGCGGAATGGTCTTGTTGGACTTTTGCCAAATGATGGCACTATTTCAACAATGGAGCGACTCTTGAACCAGTTCAGACTGCCGAGAGAAACCATTCTATTCGTCAAAAGACAAAAGGCTGGGATTTAGATTGTTCCGCATCTAATGCAAGATGAGCTATATGCCCAACGACGAGAATGTGGAGCTCGGTCTGATGTTCGCACTCACTGCCGACACTACCTTACTTGGGCCGGTCTTCACCCCGAGCCACGATATGGAACAGTATGGGAGGTGATTTACGGGGCTGGAAATGACAGTGCGTTTATCACCACAACTGGCTTCGACGGTAGCTGGTTTCACTACTTGCTATCATACTTAGAGGTCTTCAGTCTTCGCGCGTGTACTGGCTGGCAAACAGCCTACGTTTTTGCTTATTATTATTCTTATACTGAAGCTGGCAAATTGCCGAGTGGGATTCGCCAGACTGCATCACTCATTTGTTTCGGGTCATACATTTTTGGTTTCATTGCAGTTGCAACGTAATTGCAGGAATTTCTGGCCTGTCATGTAGTGTGTGCAACCACACTAATTGAGCCTTTCTACCACGTGCCCCAGGTAAATTATAGTTGGAAGGTTTCACCCCAGGCAAGTATTTACCTTGCTCATAACGACGAAGAAGAAAAAAAATCCGACGCTGTCACGCCTTGTCAAATTGCGGTGCAACTGGACAAGACTGAATGATATTGCGATAGATCAGTCGACTGTAGACTGGAGTGGCGTGTGCAACGTACGTTTTCGGCTGTCCTCAAATCTTTTGTGTCGACAAATACTGACAAGTCGAGCACTGAAAATGATGAGACGCAGCAAGGCTCTATGACTCACCACTGGACACAAGTCCGGCATGACGGTTGTTGGGGATAAGAAATTCTGGTGCGATTGTATCAGCTAATTCCATCAGTCAGTTACTTGTATTAAAGATGACCTTGTGGTAAAGTTTGCTGTAACGCCCCGCAATACAAGCATGCTGAACTTCCAAGTTCCTTTCACAAAACGTACACAATTTCTCGAAGGTCTTCGCTTTCTGTCGGCGCATTTCTAAGCTCAACGTACGATCAATGGAATACATGGCAACAATATTCTACACAAGGGTGGGCCAACGCATTAATCTTTTCCTCTCAATCCGACTAGTGCTGCATGAAAGGATCGAAGACGTTTAAGCTTGCCAGTATGGGTTGAGTTGTGAAAGTGAAGTGGTTTCACCAGAGCCGATTTTTCGACCCGGTCTGCAATTTAGCTTTAGCAGAGATTTCGCATCCCTGGAAGAAGCCAAATAGAAGGCGTGAGTATCGCGCTCGCCACCTTCGTTTGCTACAGCAGTACTTTGGGCCGACCATCTTCGACGAATTGATCTTCCAGGGGCGATATCGAATGTCCAAGTGATTGTTTTCTCTCCAAGGTTTTGCTGCTATCCGCAGTGTCAAATGGGGGAGTGTGTTTGGCATTAGTGCATTCATTGCTATATTTTTTACCAGCGAGATAGCAGCAACGGTTGCTCGCCAACTGCAATTTTTCACCGCTAAAATTTGGCTCTGGCAGCGCGATAGTAGCACCGGTGGAGATACTATTAGGCTATAACTTCAGTGGTTGGTACTTGATTTCAACGATTATACCAAAGTGCATTAATGACTCGCGTGGTCTCATACTTTGCTGGCTCTGTTGTCATCCAGAAAAAGCAGATTTCCCTCACTGAATATACCTCAGTCTGAAAACATATTATGAGAGTTCATGGTCCACCACTAGAATTGTCAAGTTTCTCTTTCCGAAGGAATACCAATGCTGTCCCCCTCCATCCAACATTGATGCCAAGCTCGGCTACTGTGCTGCGTAAGACACTTGAAACAATCTCATCGCTATCGTATACGTGGAGGCCTTCGTCCCTTCTTACTACTGCAGCTATAATACATGGTTTTAGGTATAAGCCTATCAAGCAACGTAGGCGCGCAACCGCCTATGACAATTGAAATAACATTGAGGAATCGCCATACTCTTCGTTTAGTACCTATTCAAGGGTCCAACAGCTTTTCCAGACTCCACCAATGACTGAAACACACCTCCCTTCACCACCAGCAATGCTGCCGGACTGTCGTACTCCACCACCTCACCAGCATCCAACACCAAAATCTTGTCGCTGTCCATGATCGTCTCAATACGGTGAGCGATGCACAACACAGTGATATCGCTACCTCCGAAACTCTCCTTCATCGTCTGCTGGATCAGCTTGTCCGACTCCTGATCCACATTCGCCGTCGCCTCATCCATCACAATCACCTTACTATCTCGGATCAACGCACGGGCGATACACAGCAACTGCCGCTGGCCCACCGACAAGTTCTCGCCCTTCTCCGCCACTTCGTAGTCCAGACCTTTGCCCCACGTCGACACTGTGGTCGACAAGTGCACCTTGCGCAGTACTTCCCACAGCTCCGAGTCGCTCTTTTCAGCAAACGGGTCCAGGTTCATTCGCAGCGACCCGCTGAACAACATTGGGTCCTGCGGGATAATAGTCAACTTCGTACGCAGTTGGTGAACCGTGATAGTGGCGATGTCCACGCCATCGATTAGCACGCGTCCAGTGGTCGGGATTTCAACGACGCGGAACAGTACACTCATGAGTGAGCTTTTGCCGGATCCGGTGCGTCCGCAGATGCCTACTTTCTCTCCACTAGCGACAGAGAATGACACATCCTTCAGCACGAGCGGAAGGTCCTCTCGGTACCGCATGGAGACGTTCTCGAAGACGACATTGCCAGTCTGGGGCCAATCACGAGCAATTGTGTCCTTGTTAGTGGCTTCGCGTTGGTAACCTTCTTCATCAAGCGATCCGTAGTGTGCAATACGTTCGAAGCAGGTCATGATATTCTCGACTTGCGTTGTCAGAGTAGTCATTCGCTGGAAACTGGACGTGAGCTGCGCCGCGTACGTTAGTCCGAGACCTGCCACAGCAGCTCCCAAACTCGACTTGGTTGCGATTGCCAGCACCGCTACAGCAGCAATAATGACGGACACAAGCCAATCGGTTCGCATTGCGAACCACCGAGACGCTGACTGGAACAAAAGGAAGAACTTCGCGTTGTTGTTCAACAGCTCTTCGCAGTGGGAGGAGAACGGTTCAACCATCTTGTACGAACGCACAGTCTCAATGCCAGATATCGTCTCCGACACCAGGTTCAGGAATGGGGAGCGTGAAATGCTGTCCAAGCGCTTCAGTTCTCGAGCAGAGGACTGGTAAAGTTTGATTGCGAACCAAAAGGCATATCCAACAGGAATATACAGGATCAACACGTACGGGTCTGCTGCAGCGCACACTATGAACGCCGACGCCATTTGAAATATGTAGAGCATCATCCACAAGCTGAAGTATGGCAACGGATTATCAACTTGGTCGAGGTCTCGCGAGAACCGGTTGAGGATGCGACCCACAGGTGTCACGTCGAAGAATGTAGTGACTGGTGCACCGAGCACCTTGCGAATGTAGTTAAAGTGAAGCTTTCCTGAGCATCTCATGCAAATCTCCATGTAATAAACGCACCGAATGAATGTCAACAGCAAGGATGCGACGACAATGCCCACATACACCGCCATCGAGTTCTTCTGACTGAGATCTACAGCACCCTTGGACCACTGGCTTAAAAACCAATCGCAGAAAAACAGCGAGACTTGAGCAACCGTGAACAAGACCAAGATTGTAGCAGTTAGCACGTAGCCGTTCCATTCCGATGCGGCCAAGTACTTCACGTAAGTTTTCATCCGAACTGAGCCAACACGACGGTCCTCTTCAACGATCAATTTCTTTGCAGTCTTGCTCTTCTTTGTATCTCCTCCTGCATCTGCAGCCAAAGTCGCATCGATAGAGCCCTTCTGCTTTCCTTGTTGATCGTTTTCTTCGGTCTCTTCGCCGTCATCAGCCTGTTTAACACGTGGGGACGTTGCAAGAAACGAGAATTCACCTTTTAGATTTTCCAGAGTACCATCTCCAACAATTTTTCCGTCCGACATGACCAGCACACGGTCGGCATATTGCAGCAAATGGTAGTGTGAGTTCAGCACCAGCAAGCGCGTTGTTCCCTGCGCGATACCTGTCAATCCATCCGAAAACACAGCGTTCGCGACGTGTACATCCAGTGCACTCAGAGGATCGTCGAGCACAACGAAGTCGAATTTACGAGCGCGGTACATTGCTCGAGCAATGCCTACCCGGGCTTTCTGTCCGCCACTGAGATTAATACCACGTTCGCCGATTTCAGTTTGATCGCCCTGTTCCAACATTTCGAAGTCAGGCAGCAACTGACATGCTGTGATCACTTGCCGATAGTGCTCAGCGTCGTAAGGTTCGCCGAATAAAATGTTGTCGCGCACTGACTGGTTTTGGATCCATGCCTGCTGACTCGCATACGCCACATCGCCTTGCACACTCCTCGTGCCGCGAATTTGGTGCATTTCGCCAAGGATGGCATTCACGAGGCTGGACTTGCCACTTCCGACTGGCCCAACAACAATCGTCAGTGTTCCAGGCAGTAAAGTAAACGTGATATTCGAGAGTGACGGAGTCGGTGAGTCCTCGACCCACTGGAAATCTGCGTTCTGGAACGAAATAATGGCTTTGTCGTGGTCTAGATTGCGCTCGTGCGCGGATTCCTCCACCTCGCCAGATACCAAGAAGTCGGATAAGCGACCAGTTGAAGTAATAGCCTCAGACACGGCAACGGAAGCGTTTGCAAAAATACTGAACGCCATTTTACAGGCATTTGTGAGTGCAAGGATCACAAATGCTGTCGCGACATCCAGCGTATTCCCTAGCAGAATGTACACCAGAAAGCACACCATATTCAGAATCGTCGGCGCCAGAAACATCAGCACTGCGTTGGTCAAGCGTAAATAGTTATAGCGCCGCATGAGCGCTACTTCTTCGTCGCGAATCTGTCGGATCGTTTCGTTGATCGAGTCTTCCCACGCGTAAAACTTGATCACTCGAATCCCCAGCAGCACCTCGTTCGTAAGCTTCACGCGGTTCGCACTAATCTTCGAGATCCGTCGTCGGTACACTCCAATCTGCTTCGACGTCGTAAAGGCTGCATACATGATGGCCACACTCGTGGCCGCCACCACCAGACCAACATACGCGCCCATTTGCGTTCCGATCAAAATGCACACTGCAACCAAGATGATCGGCGAGATAATGCACCACAGCCCAATCGTGTACGCCTCCATGACGCGTTCACTATCAACTCCAGCGAGCGTCACCACTTCCCCACTATTCATCGTGCGTCTCGCCGTCGCACTCAGACGCAAAATTTTGTGGAAAACGCTGTTGATCACCACCATGCGGGCGTTGCAGCCTGCTCTCGCTGTCAAAAACTGCGCCGAATTGATGGCAGTAGCCCCACAAAAGGCCACGCACCCTAGAAGCACTGCCAGTCCGTAGCCTGATGAGATGCCGAACATGTCGTCTTCCCCCTCCAAATTCTGCAGAATGGCCTTGATCAGGAAGGGCTGCACGAGCGTGAGCGTGGCACTCACCAGGTACAGGCCCATGGCCACTGCGATCTTGTCCTTCGTGGCTTCCCACAGCGCCACGTTGACATTTGGCCGCTTGTCCTCCTGGTGTTGAAGTTTTTGGTCCTGTTTGGTCCACGAGGCGTCAAAACGTCCTTGAAGACGGCGAGAACGGTCCTTTTTGGGTAACTCCCACACCTCGTCTTCAGTTAACGGGCTTTTGTACCCACGCACGAGCAGCGGCTGTAACCACCAAATTGTCGCGACGGACAATATGTTAGCTGAATCCAGCGGACTTGACTTGTCTTGTTTTAACGCGGTCGTCTCATACTGGGAGAGAGTTTGAGAGTTGGACCCTTCACGAGGACTCTGCAGCTCGTGGAAGTTAGCGGAGACCGCGTCGAGCTCTGGCTCCTTGGTATCGCGACTTTGTGGAGCCATAGAGAGCCACTTGCGACTCAGGGGGCTTCTTGGAAAGTGACCGGCCATCTCGATGGTGAGCAGCGCCGTAGTTTACCAATCGAGAGAGCAGTTTACCAATCGCACACCCTCTGCCCGGCGCATCATCGAGGGCTGCCATGATTTCGGTGCAGATGACTCGCGCGTTGCAGTCCGTCTTGGTACACTATTGACACAAAGATTCTACAGTCTGCTGCATTACCGGCAATTCACTGAGACGCAAAAGAAGGAGCGAAACGTTTACTGAATTGGGATGGGCTAACTACATGTAGACAATGAGGACGACCTTGGACTGCGATAGGTATGCATGAATCTACTTTGTTGCATACATATACCGCTGTCGATCGCCAATAGATGGAGGTCCCGTCTTTTAGTCGGACATGGAGCTCGACAGCGACGAATCGATGCTCATGAACGAGATCGTTTGCTTGCCGAAGCCCGTGGCGTACTCCTTGGCGATTTCCAACGGACTCATCTGCCTAACCTGCTGCAGACAGCCCCCGCAGAACGTCACCTTGTGCTGGTCGAGGAACCCCGCGACGCCGACGATCGCTACCTTGCGCTGTACCCGGCACGAGCGGCACAAGTAGCCACCGCAGAGCTTGCACGAATGGCCTTGGCTCTTGCGAACATCGTTTCGGATTCTCGAGATGGACGTGGTGCACGTCACGCAGACTGGCGGTTGTTGAGGGCGGCCAGACGCTTTCAACGCAGCGTGGCGCTTACGAAGCAGCCACGTGATCTTCTTCATCTCACTGCAGTGAGCGTACTTCAAAACCGTAAGGTAACCCGTCGCCATGCTGGGCACAACGAGCGCCTTGATCATATCTCCTGCGGGATCCACGATGCCAGACCCGTAGATCTCGACGAGGTCCGGGCCAATCTGTCGGAAAATGCCGGTCACCGTCATGTTTGCTCGTACTCGACCAGGAAGGTCTCCGGTCTGCGGAAAGCTAACCGAGTGGTAGATCTGGCAGCCGATACGCTCACCGTTGGAAAGATGCACGATGTTCATGTACTCGACGTAGACGTAGTCTCGGTTCTTGATCAGAGGCGTCGATGAGAACGGGAGGTCGAGCTCGATCCAGCGCACTGTCAACGACCGGAACGGTTCATCCGCTGTTGGCTGCTCGAGAACAGCCAGCACTGAGCCACCGCTCATATCCTTCACGTATGCGGCCTTGACACGCATTGCCTCGGTGGTTGTGGCCACAGCTCCAAACATGCAGTCTTCAACTGTGCCCCATGAGGTACCTGTTAGCAACAAGGCCGGGTAGTCGGTCGCTTTTGAGCCCATCTGCGACTCGCGAACCATGGGGTTTCGCTCGACATACACGCGAGAGCCTTCCTTGGACTTCATATATTTCCAGTCTCGCTCGTTGACCCTGAAGCCCTCGTCGGTGATAAAGTCTTCATACTTGGCAACCTGAGCCTCGAAAAAATTGTAGGCAAAGTCCTTGAGCGCCACCTTGTCAGCGTCCGACAGAATGAGCTCGCCGAAAGGACTCGGGATGAAGCGTTCCTTGCCCATGATCCAATTATTTTGTAATGAAAAGGGTCGAAACTTGCGGTCGTGCTGTGGTGGGGAGCCAGAGGATTGACAAGTGTACTTGACCTCGACGCCAGGCTTGGTGCGCGGGATGGGTTGGCCCTTGCGCTGCCTATGTCTTAGGAAAACATGTTTTTGGTCTTATGCAGCTCCGATTTAGGCTTTCATTTTCGAAGACAACCCGCGACTGTAAAGTTACCAGATGAACTGTCACTGCATCCACACACCCACACAGCGGGCAGCAAGCACATGAATGTGTCCTATGGTCGTGACCGCTATTTTAGAGGTAAGGTGCATGCAGAACCAGGAGAAGAGACGATAAGACCGCCGGCGACTCCGGCAAAACTTCGCAAAAGACCAACGAGATCCTCGGTTGATGTCATGACGGAACGCACACAAGGATTTGATCGGTGGCAGTCAGCGCAGAAAACCTTAGAATCGCGGCGTTGGAACGAGCTTGTGCTGTTTCTGGCGATTTGCTTTGAGTTTTTGTTCGGTGCAGACTCGTCTTGCAGTGTAGAGACCTCATTGCACCGGTACTGGTGGCCGTGGCTCACCGAGCTGCAGCAGTTGCTTTGCATTCGCAACTCGAAAGAAACACAAGTGTCTGAAGCTGCCGCTTACGTCGTCTACATAGATCACGAGATGCTTCCCCAGAAGATGAGCTTTTCGGCCGCACGCTGAACGAGCAGTGGAAGTCACGCGTTGCATTTTGGTCAACGATCACATCATTGTTGGGCACGCAGTGGTCCTGTCGCCTTGCTGTCGACATCTCGCCGTTCCCGCAGGACCTCAAGTTCCTTGTGGGAGAAAATACCCGAGGTTTTCCACTGCCTTCAACTCTCGCTGTGAAGCACATGATGGTTCAGCTTATATCCGATACATGTACCAGACGGAGCTTGCTTGGAAATTGGTTGTCCTTCGGCTTTCAAATCGCAGCTTTTTGCGTTTTTTCCTTCACATCCGCTGGCACTTTAGCATGATCACGCTGGGGCAAGATGGACACTGTTATATTCATATTGCTCGCACCTAGCAGAGCGTCGGCACGCCATTGATGATGATAAGTGGCCTTCTATTTGATGTTTAGGTGTTTTTTCCTATAGAAGCCGACGGCACGCCATTGAGTTGGCTTGAGCCCGGGAGTGGTGTGGTGGGTCAAGTTTTACTAGAATCGAAGAATCGAGAATAAACATTTTCCAAGCACTGAGTTGTCCGTAGCGGGAGACGCAGCTCCGTTCTCCACCATTATGGCAGAGAGCTACACGAGAATTTCTGGGAAAAACTATGGAGCTCGAGCTTTCGGAGCTCGAGGTACCCAAGAATAGGAAAATGGATACAGGTACTCAAAATGAGTAAATCTGCTGGTAGATCTGCATCCAAATTATTTTTGTACTTTTTTGGCGTACTAAAAAAGTCCGGTGCTAAAGTTAAGCCTTGCCTCCAAAACGTAAATGTGTTCTCCTCCATTGCCTGTGCACTACAGCATCTCACACTATCGCCCTTCAACTAAATCAAGCCCTTCAATTAATAAAAAAGCACGACACTCTGCTCCATCGCAGATAATTCAAGTTGCTTCATCGCAGATACTTCTTCATCGCAGATAATTCAAGTTGCTAGCCGTAGCCTCAAGCCCGACAGCTCATTTGCCAATATGTCTAGTAGTCCCGCGCCAACTTCTACGACGATTTCTGTTCAGCCCGACTCTAATACGAAATTTGAAATTCATCCCCTACCAGAACAAGAGTATGTTTCTTTTGAAGTAGCCGAGAGCGCCCTTCATTCGTGGAATAAAGAAGAGGGTATCGACGTGACACGAGCCCACAACAAGAAAAACAAACTCAAGGTTATTCGACAGCGTGATTACCAGTGCGATCGCTGTGGTAAGACTCAGAATACTAGTGGGCTTCGCGAGGAAAACCGCGTTCGGACTGCACGCGGAACGAGTAAGACTGGATGTTCAATGAAAATCAGTCTAGAAGCCGTAGACCCGAACGCCTGTGAGGGGAAATGGAAGATTGTGCACTTGAAGGGATCTCTCGTTCACAACCACCCTGCCTCTCGTGATCCCAGTATCCATCCAGGGAACCGCCGGCGGGACATGGAACGGCACCTGTCAGCTACCATTTCAAGTTCAGATTTGGTAGCCTCACAGTCTGCCGTTGGTGTATCCCCTCAAGTTGTCTTGGCGACGCTGTTACACGCTGATCCTTCAACAACCGTGACTGCGAAGGACATAGCTAACAGGAAGAATACTGAACGACAGCAAGAATTGTCTGACGACACGCCGATGGGGGTACTGCTGAAAAAGTTGAAAGACAACATTTTTTTTTTTCAAATATGAGGTCGACGAGCAAACGTCGCGTCTGCGGTAGCTTTTCTGGTCCCACCCGGATGTTCCGAAGCTCTACCGGTGGTATTCCGATGTGTTGATTATGGACTGCACGTGCAAGACGAACATGAGTTTGCTGGAACAAGACCTTTTCAGCAAAAACGGAAGGTAAGAGGGGGTACACAGACGTACAACATAAAACTGCCTTTTGCCACCGGTAACCCAGAAACACAATAAATATTTGCATAATTTATGCGTTCATCCAAAATTTCAATTACCAAAGCAATGTAAGGTAAGAAATACAACAGCATAATAACCTGTTGTTTTGCGTAAGACAAGTTTTGGTAAAGTAAGAAAGATTTATGTGCTCTCAGTGCACTTCCGGTGCATGTAAGTGCGGTTTCTGCAAAATCAAGAGTGATTTTTGTGCGGATTAAGATTAAAAACCGTGCCATACAAATTTAAGGAATTCGCTGAGAAAAGGTTTAAAAGACTAAAATAAAGGTAAGACCAAAAAATGTGTATTTAATGGCTGGCTTATCGGGAAAATCTCTCTTCACCTTTGGTCAAAAGACTGCATTTGAATAGGTGACGAACCAGAACTACAGAAACTACATTGAAGTTCTCTTTCCTTACAATGCAAACCAAAGAGCTACAGCCATCACGCAAACGAAAACTATCTACCAAGATTAACGGCGCTAGATCAGTCCGACATGGTGCTGGCGCACGACGCGTCAATACGAGCGTAAGACACCACTTGCTTACAAGCTCCCGCAGAATGTTCTCTCGCCACCTCCAAGGGACTCATGGTTCGGACTTGCTGCAGGCATAGTCCGCAAAAGGACACCTTGCGCTGCTCCAGCTGAAGATCGGAGCCGACAAAAGTCAACTTACGTTGGATTCGGCACGAGCGGCAAAGGTATCCAACGCACAATTTGCAGGTGCCGCTTTCGCTCTTGCTGTAGTCCCCCCTCCGTAGCTTGGAGATCGGAGTGGTGCAGGTCACGCAGATGCTCGGGCGGGTGGGGGCACCCAGCTCCTTGGCCATCGCGTAGCGCTTGGCCAGCATCCAGGTCATCTTTTTCATTTTGCTGCAGTGAGCGTACTTCAGAGTAGACAGGTACCCAGACGCAATACTGGGCATCACGAGCGACTTGATCATCTCACCACCCGCATCCACGATGCCGGATCCGTACACGTCGATAGTGTCGGGACCGACCTGACGGAAGATGACGCACACCGTGATGTTGGCGCGGACACGACCAGGCACCGACTTGGTTTGAGGGAAGTTCACCGAGTGGAAAATCATGACGCCAACACGCTCACCGTTTGACAAACGCACAGTCTTGGTGCACTCGAGATAGACGTAGTCGCGGTTCTTAACCAAAGAGGTCGAGGCAAACAGAAGGTCGAACTCCATCCACTTGACGGTCATGGAGTTGAACGGATCTTCCGTAGTAGGCACATCGATCGAAGCCAGCACCGCGCCTCCACTCATGTCCTCCACGTATGAGGCCTTAATCCTCATGGACTCCAGCGACGGGTTCACAGCGCCGAACATGCAGTCGTCCACAGTCCCCCATGTGATACCGGTCATTAAGAACTCTGGGTGGTCAGTCTTGATGCCATCCTTGGACGTCCGGATCACCGGATCACGCTCGAGGTACACCTTGGTGTCGTCCTTGGTCTTGATCAGCTTCCACTTCTTCTCATCCACTTTGCTGCCGCCATTGCCGATGTACGCTTCGTACTTCTCGATGTTTTGGTCGATGAAGTTGTAGCCGAAGTCCTTTAGGCTGTCCTTGTCGCCTTCTGAAAGAGTGAGTTCGGCGAAGGGATTCACGACGAAGCGATCCTTCCCCATGGTTAATGAAATGCTGCTTCGAGATTGGTACGGCGTCGAGGGTGGTCCGTGTACTTGCTGGTGAACCAGCAAATAAAGGAATGTTGTTGAAAGGTGAGCTCTAAGGCGGATAGATTGCCACCAGCCTGTAGTCTACTGGGCTAACCAAAGTAGGGGCCTACCCTTGCGCTGCCATGTGCGTCCTCTGTGAGAGCATACAGACTCGTGTTTGATCCGGCTAGCGCTCGAGGCGAGGAGTAATCGTTGGTTTAGGGCTTTCAAGTCCAAGAACAACTACGCCTGTTATTAGTACATGTGTCAAAGTACATGTTTTCTTGTGCTGTCGTCTTGTGCGCAGAATTCGTTGCGCTTCCGCTCTGAAAACGGGAAGTACTCGACAAACTACAGCTTCAAGTGGCTATGAAAGAATTCTCACATTTCGCATTGGCTTGTACAGATGTACCAGACGAGCGGCCTCCTAGTCATAGAGTACTGCAGTTCCTTTTTCATCGAGGACCGTGTACTCGTCACAGTTGTCGCCTTTTGGAAGCTGCAGTAACGACCACGTCGGACTCGGCAGCAGTGGACGTCAGAGCTCTACCGCCAAAACAAACGCTGGCTCGGTTGGATGGCTTCGTATGGACCCCACAAATGCCTTCAAACCATTGAAGTAACGTAGTCGAATGCGCTGTCGTGTATTCGCCGCCTGCCTCAGACGGACGGGCACACGGTTGTTAAACACCCGCCAGCCGCTTTCATTTCATCTTCGGTGACGGCATTTGCCCTTAGCACCCGAGCATTGTATCCCTCGCTCTCCATAAAGAGGTGACCGGCAGTAAAAAGCTCGACCAGAGGGGACGCATAATCGCCAGGGGAGATTCCCCACCTGACATGTCAAACTTTGTGTGTGTCCCTAGCGTCCGCCGCATGCGGTCGGCCACTCAGACGAAATGCCACCTGTGGTTCGACACCTGGCTGTGCTCACCCGCAGATCAGGAGCTGGTCATTCGCGCCCTAAACTGCTGATCCGATTTCTCTGCCTGTTCAGGCAGCCAGACAATCCTACGAACTCCATGCAGGCGACGAATAGTACCCGACTTATTAAAATAGTTTGCAGCCTCAAGTGTTCAAAGCTGGTAGGTATTCCAAATGAATTCACTCGTTCTTGGTGGTCAAAACAGAACGACATCAATGAGCTGGGACGGTGGGGCTGAGATGGTGGACCCACCTCTATAATCGTTACTACATGGAGATCACTCAACGTCTCCCTTGGGCTCACCGAAATGGTACGTTTCTCCTGAAGTGGAAGGTAAGGACATTTGGGGAAAACGGGTTTTGCAGCAGTGAATTGGTTGGCTCGGATCCGCTCATCAGATCGGCCACGCGGGGTCGACGCGTGGCAGAACGGCGACAGCAAAGTAAAGGCAGTCAGTTTTGTTTTTTCTCGGTGAAACCCACCTCACCACTACCCATAAGGGGGAACTCCACTTCATGGAGTCCGCCAACAATTCAGTCTTCCCCGCTCATAGTCGAGCGTGCCCCCATTCACGGATGGAAAGCGCCACTATAGTGTGGTGGCAGCAGTCAGTCACAATGTCAGTTAATACCAGCTGCGGACACTCATGCTGTGCAAGGCAGCCGCTCTTGAAGGCATTGGGTAAGCAGCTGAGGTAAATGCAGTCTGGTGAGGGCAGAATTGAGCTTTTCGTCGCGGATTCGACGGTCTCGTTCGTAGTATTAACAATCAGCATTACCGCCATCGCCATCCTAATTTTGTATAAGAACACGAGCACGAGCTCCGATACCCACAGCCGGTGGTCCGACCTCAGCCCTCAGGGGGGGGACTACAACCTGTGTTTGTCATGGTTGCTGCAAAATTGTACGCGTGGTAAGGCTCCTCCTGCCTTGCCCATTCCAGGATTTCCTCTCCGCTCACCAACACCAGATCTTGGAACACTACGTCCGTTTAGCACAATGGGCAAAAACCGCTTCGTCGTGAACCCGTTCGGCCACCTCCCTCTCTCTGACCTCGACAAGTCCAAGCTGAAAGAGTTCGCCTACAACTTCTTCGACCAAAGTGTGCTCAAGTATGAGGCATTCATTAGTGATGGCGGTCCGAAAGTCGACCCGAAGGAGTGGAAGTTGATCAAGAACAAGGATGACACGCGCGTCTACATGGAACGCGATCCCCCCATCCGCACGTCTCTATCGGGATCAGTGTCGGATCACCCTGCGCTGCTAATGACCGGCATCACGTGGGGCACTGTCGAAGACTGCATGTACGGTGCGTACAGCCCAACCCTCGAATCGATGCGAGTTAAGGCCTCCTACGTCGATGACATGAGTGGCGGTGCCGTTCTCGCCGTTCTCGAGGAGCCCACACCCGAAGACCCCTTCCGTTCGATGACGGTCAAATGGGTCGAGCTTGACTTGCCGTTCAACAACACCCTGGTCAAGAACCGCGACTACGTCTACATCGAGTACATGAAGACGGTCAAACTCTCGAACGGTGAGCGCGTCGGGTGCCAGATTTACCACTCGATTAATTTCCCGCAGACGAAGGAGCTCCCGGGTCGAGTTCGCGCCAACATGACAGTGTGTAGCATCTTCCGCCAGCTTGGTCCGGACACCGTGGAGGTTTACGGCTCGGGTATCGTCGACCCCGCAGGAGACATGATCAAGGCATTGGTTGTCCCCAGCATGGCCACGGGCTACCTGACTGTCCTCAAGTACGCGCACTGCAGCAAGATGAAAAAGGTTTCGTGGCTACTGGGAAAGCACTACAAGATGGCCAAGGAGTTGGGAGCTCCCGGCAGAGCCCACATTTGTGTCACATGCTGCACACCTATCTCGAAGCTTCGTCGTGGAGACTATGGCAGGAGTGAAGGAAGTACGTGCAAGCTGTGTATTGGTTACCTGTGCCGCTCGTGTCGTATTCAACGCAAGTTGACTTTTACGAGCTCGGATCTCCAAATGGAGCAGCGCAAAGTGTCATTCTGCGGTCTTTGCCTGCAACAGGCCCGAACAATGAGCCCAATGGAGATGATCAAGGACGCGATGCAGACATCGAACAAGGACAGACAGCCCACCTCGACTTCCTGCGGCACTATCGACTCATCTTATGTCAGCTCGACCTCATCTGAGTCCTACCCCAGCTCTCAATCCGAGTACCAGTCGACTGGCTACGATTCGCGCCAGTGAAATCTGTGAACCTGCACCAGCATGACCTCGAGGCATATAACTTTGTGACGAGTTGGAGCTAAACACGAATACAGATACGTTTCATTCTTTGGCTCTGCGTTCTAATTTGTTTGCAACGCTATCTTCACTGTGGAAAAATGAAAACTTTGAGGGTCAAGTGTCTTTGAACATATTTGTTGTGCAAACATATTGCTCAAAACGCCTTCAGCTGCCATAAGCTTAGCGCTTTTCATCCATGAGCTCAATCCAATCAGGCGTTCTAGCCTCGCCGTGCCTGAGCAACTCCTAAGCGACTATGATAACTTTCGCTGTCTCATATCTTTCAATCTCGGGCTTTACTTCGATCGTCACCTCACGGGCTTTACAAATCTCGTCCGCCATCGAGAAGCAACACGTACAAAAACAACAAAACGCGAGTACGGTGCAAGGTTGCGGCGGTACGACACTAAACTACTGTTGCGCGGAAGGTGTCGAGCCTCGGTCTCTGTCATGCGAAAAAACTGCGTCGTGAGTGCTGTAGCCTGTTCGGATCTCAGGCTACATGCGACGAAGGTGTCCTCATTCATGAACCATATCCCCATGTCCGCGCCGTTCGGGTCGATCGGTCGCAGTTGACGCTGGCCAGATACCTCTACGCTTGAGACCGCGATCTGCAGGAGCATGGTTCTACTCGAGTGATTACTCTTGAACAACCACAGAAACTCTATGATTAACACTCCGTACACCTTGGTCCAGCAGTAAGCGTTGTTGACCAATACATCCAGTCCTTGAGTGTTTCGGTCGTCGATGATAGCATTGAAGATGCTAGAATCGTCGAGCACTGGGTCGATGCTCGTAGCAGCGTTACTGTCAATTTTCCACTTCTCCGCCATGGTGCTCATGACTAACACTTCTGACCCTCAATTCACACTTGAGCTTTCCTTTACAATTCTCCAGCCAAGGGAAAAGTGTGAGCGACAGCGTCTGTGATGAGAGAGCTCACCGTTATGCTGTTCTACAAAGACATCCTCGGATTACCAGTTCCCCTTTGCCATACTAAAACCACAAATAATTTTCGTTCACGATCTCTCCCTCCCAGGCCACGACAGCATTTTTTATCCAGCCATCTTACGCATTTGCCATGAACCACCTTTCTCAGCATATCGCCTCCCCAAAGCTAGACAGAAGTGCGACGAGACGAAGATGCCAAACAACTTCAAACTCGAAAGACTGCAAGTCTTTCCCAGCAGTTTCTTGTCCCAAGTGTTTCTTCACCGCTTTTTTACTCCGCCTTCTCCGCCCGCGCGGCATCAAGAGCTCCCTGGATAACGTCCTTGTAGCAGAGCGGGTGCGTACGTTGGAACTGCGCCTTCATCCACGCGAGCGTGTCGTCCGACTGCTGGTTCAGACTCTGTCTGCCAGCGTCCGAGAGACGTACCGTGTCTTTCGCCGTGGCCATCGCCTGCTTGGCCAGCTCCCATTCTAACTCATTCTCCTCTTGGTGCTGTCCTAGCAGCACGAGCGCCTTGTAGAAGGCCTTGACCTCCTCCTCTTTGCCACGCACAACGCCGACGTGGAAGTTGCCTTCCCCCATCGTAAAGTTAAGTTCGCAGTCTCGGTCCACGACGCCCGTGGACTCGAACTGGACGTGTTCCACTTTGTGGCTTTTATATTCAAATCTCTCCACTAGTTTCCGCGTCGTCGTGGAGGTTTCCGCACTCACTTTAACGAGCGCGCGGTCCGTAAACGCAAACTCCTGGCGCGCGGACTGCAGCGCGTACAGGACCTTCTCTTCTGGCAGCAGGTAGGAGGCCGCCCAGGCGGTCGACACGTCCGACACCACGTCGCAGATGTCCGTCGTGCCGGCGATGTCGGCCGCTAGCCCCTTGATGGTCGAGTTCGTGTTGCCCATTGCGGAATCCAAAGTGAGTGCGGAAATCAGGGGCAACTTTCAATGGATACAGTTTGAAGTAGACCCTGATGTGGCAACTGCTATACAAATATCAAGTGAACACCCTGAAGGGACAACGGCAACTATGACTTGTTACTTCTTGCCCTCGGCGACAGTCTGAGTCATTGCAGTCGTGATGACGTCGCGGTAGCAGCGTGGATTACGCTCGTTGAAGGCGTTTTCGAGCCAAGCAGCAGCTCCGGAAGCTTGGGACACGAGGTCGTGGCCTACAGTGATCTTCAAGCTGTCGGCAGCTTCGTCCAGCCCCTTTGTAGCTTGTCCCCAGTTGCGAGAACGGGCATGTTGTTCCCGAGCCAGTAACAGTAAAGTCTTGTAGAATCCCTTGACGAACTCTTCTTCCTTACGTGCAATGTCAATGGAGACGTCGTATTCGCCGATCTTGAACTTGATCTCGCAGTCGCGGTCCACACGGCCGGTCGTCTCGAAGAGCACGTCCGAGATTGGACAGTCTCGGTACGTAGCGCGTTGCACCAGCTTCCGTGTGGTGGTGGCGTTCTCGCCCACTGTCATGATCAAGGCCTCGTTCGTGAAGGCGAATTCCTCCTTGGCGGATTCGAACGCGAACAGAATGTCCTCGCCTGGGAGGAGGTAGGACGTCGCGTGCAGCTTGGAGAAGTCCTTGGCGGTGTTGCAGATGTCTGCGGAGCCCGTGAGATCCTTGGTCAGACCCTTGAACATATTTGCAATCGGTGAACAGCCGCGCTAAAGTGAGAATGGAATCGAGTACATGTAGGGAGCTCTCGGACATGAAAATCCAGTGAACTGCAACCTGATGAGCAAGCTGCGTACATAAGCCTCCTCTTTGTCTGCTGCACCACAATGGCGGACACGATGACGTGGAACAGAGACTGCCGCCACCTTTCGTTACCTGCATTTCAATACTCGGTCGGAAAATGGATTTCTGGACCAGCCGGAGGATGGAGGATGCAGTTGCAGTGAAGCGAGTTGCTTTAGTCGATTCAATGGTCACGCTACACTCCATACTTGGGGGTCCCTTGGCTCCGAGAAAGCTCACTTAGCAATTTGACCAAGCCCTGAAACCACCTCGAGCATCATGTTGAAAGGCCTCGCTGGCGACTTGTCCGGAGCGGGCGACGTGTGCTACGTCGTGCGCGACTTCGCCAAGTGTCTGGCCATGCAGTACCTGCTACCCAGCGAGACGATCATGTTCTCGCTGCAGTCCACGAAGGAGGAGTTCACATTCACCAACCACGCGCTGCTCAAGATCGCGGGCACCAACTCCACCACGACGCGCAAGCTCACGGAGCGGTTCGACTACCGCCACGAGACCATCACGTCCGTGAAATTCGAGACCGCGGGGCTCGTGGACCGCGACTGCGAGATCAAGTTCAAGATCGGCAGCAAGTCAATGTCCATTGACGTCGCCAAGGCCGAGCAGGCCGACGCGCTGGACTTCTACAAGGTGCTGGAGATGCTCAGCCGCCAGCAGCTCGCCAACCACCGCGCGTGGGAACACGGCTGCCTGGCACTCAAGTACTCGAGCGAGGCGCTCTACCTCACGGAAAACAGCGGCCAGACGCTCACCAACCAGTCGAACGAGGCGTCCGCGTGGATCGGCGAGCTCTACAAGCGCACGCACCCGCTGTGCTACCGAGACGTCATCACCGCAGCCTTCCAGGAGCTCCGACTCGTCGACAAGATGGAGCGTTTCCAGATACAAAAGTAGGCCAATGCACTTGCCTTTTTTTTTAGTCAGCATAGTTGCCTTTTTCGCTGTCGACGGTTAAGTTGCACATATTCTCTATAAGTTGCGCAACTGAAGTTGCTACTCCCATGTCGGCCACACCACATTTCGTGATCGCGATCCCAGTCATCATTCGAGCGGCGAGGAGCTCCCCCGCCATGACTTCGTCGCCGCGTAGCTCGCGCCCGCGCTCCCGCTCGCGCTCTTCGTTGCGCTCTCCTCCTGGCCACTCGCCCGTTCGAAATGTGCGCAAAAGCTCCGCGTCCAGATCTCGCTCGGTGTCGCGCTCTCGCTCCGCATCCAGTGCGTGTGTGTCGCCTCCCTTTCCACCTATTTCCCGTGCTAACTGCTCGCTGTTCTGTGACTCAATAGACGCGCGCTCGTCTGCAGACGAGAAATCGCCCGTCCGCGCCCTGGACGAGCCCAAAGCCAAGCCCGTGGCGCTGCGCGTCGAGAACCTCACGCGCAACGTGAACGCCGACCATTTGCGCGAGATCTTCGGCAAGTTTGGGCTCGTGCTGCGCGTGGACATGGCCGTCCCTCGAGGCAAAGCCAGTGCCGTGGTGGCCTTCGCTGCGCAGAAAGACGCGGACAGCGCCAAGGACCACATGCACGACGGCTGGCTGGACGGCAAC
>JAHWLE010000446.1:0-23185 GCA_024679135.1 Phytophthora foliorum | reverse complement strand
GATGTTCGAGAGCTTCACCGTGGAAGCACCACTATTACCCACCGCCGACGCCGTTTCGGCGTACGGCAGCGTGATTGATTGATCTGTGTAGCTGCATTCACCGTTGTTCGGAATGTGGAGCGCTAGCGAGGCGGCAGATGAGCTGTAGTCCTTCAGCGTCGAACCCCACCAGTCCTCTAAGAAGGTAGCGCTCTCGTTTTCCGCACCACCCAGAGCCGTGACGATCTTTCCCGTAGCACGAAGCCCCATCATCGGCAAGTTCGTCGAGGTGGTGGCATACGACAAGAGCAAGTTGCCACGAATCGACTTGCCCGGCGTGAAGAGGTCCGACAGCGAAATACTTGTGCCGGCCGCGTCCAGGGTCTCGGAGAATATCTTCCAGCTCTTCATGTACTGGACCAACGTATCGATGGGCTCCAGACAAATGCCCATGGTATCCACTCCTTTGGTACCGAATCCGATTGTGGCAGCGACATCATTCGTGTTGTTGAACGACTTGCCCTCAAACGCTTTGCACATTTGGTCGTTGGGAATTTCTGCGAGGTTCAAAAGTGAAGCGAACTCGTCGTCCGACTCGACGAACATAAAGGAGTTGAAGATGGAGTACATGCACATTTCTTTCGTTGCAGCGCCCTTCAGGTTTGTAAACGTCCTCTCTCCACACGCGATATTGGTGCCGAGCTCAGCCAATGTCTGCACCAAGGCGGCAAGGGAATCGCCGAATAGTGTCTCGACTTTGGCCAAGAAGTCATCACAGCAACCGCCCGTACTATTCAGCGCGTCCATGATGATGTCCGTCATTGTGGATTTGACGCACGGGATGAGAGTGTTTTCTAACATCGGACAGGTATTCGACCAGCCTTCGGCAGTATTGAGGTCTTCATTAGAGCTTTCGAGCGTGGAGAGGCAACTCTTCAAAGTGGAAGAGCTGGCCAAGGAGGTGTAAACCGCATTCGGATCGATGGCAGCGGCGCACTTGGACAACCATGGAAAAGCGGTGTCGATGTCCTCGAAGGTCGAGCTGAAATCGATCTTTGATGAAACACTACCGGTCCACGATGCAAGAGACACCGCGAGTGTGCTGCTGGAATCGCGTAGTGTCTTGCACGTTGAAGCTCCATTAGTGTGGTAACCACTAATAGTGACGAAGAGAACCAGGATTGCACGAAAGCGGGAAGCGTGAAGACGCATTCTCGAGGATGGTTGACTGATTGTTGGTTGCTTGTTGTCTTGAACTGGCGAGTTGCAAAGTGAGCTTCTTCTTGAATTGCACAAGTGCAGAGAACGCCAAGAATAAAAAAGCGACCAAGAAGCCATGGTATTCTGCAAATGACCCGTCTTATTATTAGAGAGGTTTAGTTTTGTACATTACATCACGTTTTCCATTATTTTCAATTGGTTCCCGATAATGATAATGTATTTGAATGATAGACGTTTAGCAAACTTCCATTAAAACTTTGCATTAAGCCCAGCAACACGTTGAAGACTGACCATCACTCTCGTTGAAGTGATTTTGTTTGAGAGGTAAAACTAGTTTGCAGCATGAATGCGGCTCATATAGTTGCACCGATGGAAGGAGATGAAGACCTCCATGCCCAGCCAATCCACGCCGAGATGGAGAAGGAGGTTGAGAAATAGACAATACCGGCGGTCACGTCCAGCTTGCAGTCGACGCCAGAGGCAATCTGATGGCATCGATTCCGCTTTACTAGGATCGACAGCAAGTTCTTGAAATGAGATCCACGGCTTCCTGCAATCATTCATACAGCTTATGACGTTAATGTGCCCAGTCCTACAACGGCCACAAGAGGAAGCACGCTCTTAAATACAAAGAGTGTGGTGATGGCAAATGGTCTTATCGTTTCGATGACTGCGCACTAGAGGGGAGACGTCATGACGTTGCATTACTGCACGAAAGTGGGTTCGGTAGCAAGCTAAAGAGCGCGTTTCCAAAACTACTTCAAGTGAGGCGATGCGGATGCGCGGCAACGTCAAACCCCTCCGAATACGATAGGTTCAAGCGATCGTCATAGCAAGGATATGTATTCTGAGATCTATAATGCAAGGAATTTGTTTGCATTAAATGTGGCTGCTTATAATGGATTTCTTGTCGTGCATTACATCAACGATACTGTAGGTTGGGGGATTCGCTTATTTTGGGCATTTTATAATGAAAAGCGTGATGTAATGTACAAAACTAAACCTCTCTATTGCTGCTGCAAGCCATTTATAAGAAATGTAATCGTAGTTTCCCTTCAGTATCAGCCCACTCACCCTTCTGGATTGCTACGGGATCATACATGTTTGGGCTATTATTGCCGTCTTTCTAGCAGAAATGAGACGACTTCAGCTTGCTTAGCGGCTGAAACAAACTTTGAACTGCGACTGTGCTCTCTTACGAAAGTCTCCTGCGCTTCATAAGAGGAGCACATCTCCTCGGCACTTAATTTGGAACAATCTTCGTCATCGACGAGATCGCACGAAAACCGAAGCTCAGAGTTGATTCCAATTGCACTCAAATTTACAGGAGCGCACGACGAGTTTGTGACAGAGACAACAGATGCTATTGTCGTTGTCAAATTCAAGCGCAGCGTAAATATCTTGTCGCCAGGAAACTCATCTCGGCTATTTGTGCTACTGGAGTCAATGAGAGTATTGCAGGTCTCGGCGTCGGTGCCGTGAAGGGTGCTGAGAGTCAACGTGAGGTCAACCAATACGCCGAAGGGAGAAACGTGAAGCCGCATTGTTCGTCACAGAATGTTGTCGTTTGACCGCTAGCGAGAAAATCGCGAACTGTCTGGGGCAAATAATAGTGTTCGTGCCAGTACGTCATGGGGATCGTGTCACCGCCCTAGAAATTGCACCTAGGTAAGTGAAGGGAGTAGTGCGACCAGCCAAACGAAGTTCTTGAAGTTTGTTTAAAAACTAGACCACGAAGATCGCCACCAGTGAGTATATATGAGGACAGGATCGGGAGACGTACTGCTCCGGAAAGCTGGGTCGACGGCGTAGTAGTGGCAGCGGTCAGAGCTGTCATTGCAGCAGCGGCAATCTTGTTGGTCGCAGCTGCCTTTGTCACATCGTACGAAAGCGTAATATTGTCGCTTATGAATGTGCAGCCACCACCGTTCGAGATGTGTAACAAAACGTTGTCAATGTCGGCGAACAACCGGTCCATCAAGACGAAAATTAAGTTCGTGAGGCGGTGATTCCATGACTCCGGTCGCCCTCGTCGTAGTATTCTCCATGGTTTTTCGCATTTCCGCTGGCGTCTTCGCTACCCCACTGTCATTGTACCCAGAGAAGTGGTATTGTGCGTCGTGCCTGAAGCGGCTACCTTCACTGTAGCGGTACATGTAGTAGCAGTAGGCGGAATAACGGACAGCACGCAGTGCGACCACAAAATTCTCGAGCGTGCGCTCCACGATGGCCGGAAGGTTGGTAAGGTCTCGAACCAGCTTTTAGCATTGAGAAACTGAGGGACTTGCTCGAAGCAAAAAAATCCGAAGGCGAGAATGTGGTGCCATTTGCTCTCCAAGTCTGTGCGGAAATTGGCCACGATGCCACGTATTTCATCATGGCGTCAATCGGATCGAGGCAAACAAAATACCCACCGTGTTCGCGCCTTTCGTGCCGAACGCTACCATTCGTGAGCTTGAAAGGCTTACCCGAAGGCGTAGCACATTTCCGTGCTTGGAAGTTGTAGCAGGCGTCTTCATGAAATCCAGCGACTCGCAGAGCTTCATCGTGTTCTTGTTCGTGAACACGCGCTCAGACTAACAGGCTACTGGGTGAGCTTCTCCACCATGGTAGTTAGTGTGCCGGAGAAGAGTGTCTCGACTTGACCGAGCCAGGAGTAGCAGCCACCAGTGATTGAAATCGCATCCACAACGATCTCCACCATCGTGTTCCTCATGCTGGGAACAGCAGTGTCCTGAAGCAGCGAGCACAAAGTCCCCCACCCTTCATAGCCCCAGAGTCCATCGCCCAAGTTGGCTCGTTCCGCCCAAGGTTTGCGTACGCAGGATCGAAAGCTCGACGAGGTGAGTATCGTAGCGTAAACTGTCACTTGGCCGATCAGGATTCGCACTTGGACAACCACGGCACCGCCTTGTGGGAGATCGGAAACCACCGTCTCGAAGGAAAAATCCGAAAAGTATCCACGGTATACCCTAGCAAGGGACTCGACGAAGGTGCTGTCACTGTCCACGGGAGACTTGCGGGTTCCGGCGTCTCGAGAGCGAAGTTGCAGATGCCCCATTGCTTTAACCTGTATAATACGGTATAATAAACCTGTCAAAAACAGCATACCGAAATCAAGACAGGTTAACGTTCATACGAGTAGAATTCAGAGCCTGCCGCTTGCTAGGCCTAGAACCACAGCAACCTGCAGCAATAGCAGCGCTGCCGTCCATTGCTGGGAGTGGTGAAGTGACTGGGAGCTCGACTTGGAGGCCGGAATGGCGTCGGACGCGGCGTCGCACGACCTGATGGCGGTGGTGAGCACCGTGCGCAGGTTGTAGCTCTCCACCTCGCAGGACGGGACGCTGGCCACCATACTGGTTAAGAGGGCCAGGCACGCGCTGTCGTCGCAGTAGGCGGTTGTGGTGCTGCTGGACAGTGCGTCGCTGCCGCACACGGCCGTGACGTTGCTGCTGAGCGCCGAGAGCTCAGAGATTTGAGCCGACGTGCAATCGGCCGCGTCAATAACGGAGACCGACAGCACGAGTGCAACGCAAAAGAGGCGGAAGAGCGGCATCGTCGTGGACTTTTAGTCGAGTATTAGTCAGCAAATCGGGGACTGACAAGTTTTCGTGTCGGTGTTGATGATTACTTGATCCGAAAAAGGCAACAATTGCAAGAGTGTTTGTTGTTGCATCCTACCGCAACAGAATATCCAGGCCAAGATCCATCTGCTGGCAGTCTCACAGTACATTGTTGTTAGATATCCAATTCTACTATTGTAATCGGCGACTGTTTTGTCCTTTCCAAATGTCGTTTTAATTGGACCTTGACGGGCAAGGGTAACGTATTAATCTAAGGTAATCCGGAAATGCAATCGGGGTATAATTCTGAGTAGTCACGCATTAATACGGACGTTTAGGGATAGGGTCACACTAGCGTCGTCCGGCTATTAATAGTAGCCGGCGGCTACCGAGCTTGACTGACGGTCCAGTGAGTGCGTGCAATATCCCCTATCTGTATGCCCTGGGCGCTCGGCCAGGTACGAGTCGACGACTTCTGCCGCTTCGGAAACACGGGCTGGAGTTGCCCGTCGATGCCTTGACGAAATTCTTTAGCGCCACACATGAACAAGTGCACGACGAACGGGCCATCGATCGTCTTTTGTTTCTTGTAGTTGCTATTGGCTTGGGCCAGCACACCGTGCCATTTTTCGGCCGTAACAGCAACTAGCTGTGCCTGCTTGACCTGTTGGCTTGTCGCCATGTAATGTTTCATATCGGGCCGAGACGCCTTCGTAGAGTAGCTATTCAGAACCGAGCTCACCTTCGCCTCAGCTAATGAGTAGACCTTCTCAAAGCTACTGTATCATGCTCCTCGTCAATCTCGAACTCTGCATCTTCAACAGGGACAACAGTTCTGCTAGTATTTCCAAACTCCCCAATCCTTAGCAAGTGTTCTCTCCATGATGCGTTTATATATGTTGTGGACGCTCAGAATGCCCAGCCAGGCATGGGCATTCTGAAGGAGTTAATTATATATAAATCGGTTGGAGAGGCTCTAATAAAACAGACTTCAAATCTGAGAACTGGCATATAAAAATGAGTTTGCCCCCGTTTATATATACCAAGTCGGGGTTGTGCTTCTTATTAGCGTTGTAAATCGGTTGAATTGTAAATAAATAGGACATCCTGCATGGCTTTCACAATACATGCATCACATGCATTTAAATTGGCAGCGAACTCAGTGCATTGCGGTCCAGACCAGGACGAAAAAGCTGGTGCACTGCAATAGCAGAACGGATAGATCGCCACCGGCACAAGCTGCGCTGTTGCTGCCGCTGCAGCTTGAGGTGGCTGCGTCTTGTGCAGCCAGCGTGGCAAAAATCCCGCTGCGGAGCTCGCTGTCCGACACGGTGCGTGACGCTTGTTCGAGTTCTGGAAACGTGTACGAAGAAATCTGCCGGACGCACAAGTCTCGCTGCCCGCGACACACCGAACAAACCTGCGCGTAGGAGTGCCGCCGGCAGCCAAACTGGGCGTCGTAGCAAGCCTCTGCGTTCTCGTAGCAGGGAGGGTTCGCATCTCGAAGTGTATCCAGATCGGTAGGCAACTGCGTCATGTGGTTCGTTGCCTCGTCCGCCAGCTCGTTGTACAGAGCGATCATCAGTCTCGTGCGCGCGATGTTGGCCTCAAGAGACGACGGGTTCTCCCAGAACGGGATACTCGTCACGTTCGTCAGTCCCAGAGTCTTGTCCTGGTCGAACGAGTGGAACTCGACGTTCCCGTCCTTGCAGAACGCGTTGTAGTTCTTGTAGTACTTGGTCGCCGCCTTCTGCACGCTATCAATCGCCGAGGCTGACGCTTCCGATCCCGAACCGGAGCGTCCAAGTGAATCACTCGACGTCGACGCCGTAGTCCCATTGATCGCCGTGATGCCCACCAACTGATCAATCGACAAATACCCAAGAATCTTATACGAAAACGTGCACGTCACTCCGTCCGGGTCCGTCCCAAAGGGACACAGCCCGCCGGGGTTTTGTGTCCTGCACTCGTCGCTCTTCCCGGTCGTCCAGCTCGACGTGACGCAACTGTTGGGGTACGAGAACCAGACTGTATCGTAGTACGGAGCCTCCATCTCCGCCGAAAAGGCTTGAGCTCCCACACACGGTCCAATGTCCGGCTGGCCGTCCAGTCCATTGAACTGTTTGCACTCTGGCGGGTGCTCTCTACTGAAGCCACTCTCAGAGCTGCCCTCTTCATCTGCATAGACACACTCCCCGTCCTCCATCACCACAAAGGGGCAGAACTCTGGGTACATGTATCGCTGCTCCTGGTACTCGGCCAACGCGGTGTTGGGCTGCACGATCTGCACCTCGAGGAACGTGATGACGCTCACGTTGTTCCTGCGTTGACAGCCCATTGAGGCGTTCGCGCCTCGGTCGATGCAGTCGCGTTGCAGGTACATGAGCGCGCCCTCGACGCTGGACGTGGTGACCGAGTCCATTGCGGCTCGGTGGCGCTGCTCGAACGAGAAATTCCCATCGGAAGAGAGGGAATCAGGCATCCCTGACACGAAAACCTCGTGGTGGGCGTCCCACTCGGGCGCGAACGTCTCGACGCGCGCCTGGTACGAGGTTATGGTGCGCATGGTCCAGGCATCGCCACCGTGGAGACCCAGGGACGCCCCTAGACACAGCGGGAGCAGCTTCATGGCACGGAATTCGACTGATCCGACCAGAAAAAGGGACTAGAATTAGGGCAATGCCCTAAATCAATGATTGACCCTTATGGTAAGGGCTGGTGATGGAGGTCGTTTGGAGAATGATATACGATTGCATGGAGCTCGTCTTGTGTCACTGACCTACAAATACAAGTATGTTCCTGCTACGAGAGGAAGGAAGGCCTTAGTACTCACTCACTTGGACGACGACTCCGCTCAGCACCTTTTAACCGTGATAACGAGGCGAAGGTTTCTGTTTAGGACGAACATTCCTCGCCCTTCGTGCCGTCGGCCGGGATGTACCAGCAGTGCTTGGTCTCCACGCCGCCGGCGGTCGTGTCGCTCATGCTCGATCCGAACGTCCACGAGTCGTCAGCCGTGTGGTACTGCAGCTTCAGCCAGTCCTCCGACGCCGTCAGCGAGAAGAAACCGTACTCGTCGCCCGTGTACGTCCAGACGTTCTCAACGTACTCGGCAGCATACGTCGTGAGGCCACTGGCAGATTCCTTCTGGATACCACCACCAGCACCGTTCTCGACGAAGTGCACACCAAGCGACTCCGAGTAGTCGTGCTTCTCGCCGTGCGTGTGGCCGTACACCCACGCGTGGATGCCAGAGCCCTCCAGAATGTCGAACCACGTCTTCATGCCCGTCTCGGCGTAGTGGACGCTGGGGCTGTAGTGACTGTTCACAATCTTCCACGTAGCGGTCGACGACGCCACCTTCTCGGCCAGCTGCTTGCGCGAGTCGTCACTCCACTCAGTGAACTTGGCATAGCACGCGTCATACATGTCCGTGTCACCGCCGCAGCAGTAGTCGTCGCCACGGGCCACACCGTTGCAGGACTTGTCGTCGCCCTCCGAGTAGCCGTAGCACTGGCAGCACACCTGCTGGGCAGCGTGCACGTCGGCGTCTCCCGAGTCCACGTTGAAGATATCAATGCTCACGCCCGAGTCCGAGTCCTCGATCGAGTAGACGTAGAAGTGGTCCTCCAGCACCCAGCGTTCGTCGTTGGGGCTCTTGTACTCCTGCTGCCACTTGAACTTGTTCTCGAGCGCCGTAATGAGGTCGTCGCTGCTGCTGCACTTGGCGTTGTTGTCGCCGTCCGAGCAAATGTAGCTCGCCCCACCGTAGTCGTGGTTGCCCAGCACGTTCACAAAGGGGATTCCAGCCAGGTTGTCCCCGTCGAACTTTCCCTCAAAAGTGGTCGTGAACCGAGAGTCGCGTGCACTCTCGCTGTTGATGCCCGTCCAGTAGAAATTGTCTCCGTGGCTGAGAACGGCCTTGGGCTTCACGTCGGCGTTGCCCGCCTGCGTGTTCATGAGACTCGACACGACGTCCTCCGCGACGATGTCGAAGTTGTTGTACGTCTCGGAGCGCGTGCAGCACGAGTCCTGGGTCACGGTCGTGCCCCAGTCACCGATGGCGAAGGCCGCGAGCGAGTACGTCACTACAAACAGCAAAAAAACAACACCAACATGAGTCTATCTCCTAGTCCCTCTTTCAGGACGTTTGCCCTACCTGACGTGGGGTCCGACGTCACCGTGGCCGTGACGCTCGAGTTGCCCGAGCCTGTGGACGTTTTCTTGCTCGTGGAGGAGCTTGTGCCGCTGCTGCTGGAGGCTGTGGAGCCGCCGTTCGAGTTGGCTGACTCCTCTGAGGACGTGCTGGACGAACTGGACGAGGTGGCCACGATCACGCCCACGATGGCGCCCACCACGGCGCAGAGCACCACGACGCCTACGATGATCAGGCGCTTGTTGACCGCCATTGCTTCCTGAACCTGGTCCGGCGAATCTGTGAATGAGGACCCGCGGAATAGATCGGGAAAGTATGCAGCAATTAAACGTCTCTATTTGGAAAAGCGTTTTATTACGGTAGATAGCCATAAGAGAACGAACTATTTCACGCCGATCAGAATGGTGCACTCTGCGCTGAGCCGTATTGAACTTAAGAAGAGAAAAGTTGTTAAGGGTGGTTGACAACCTCCTCTTGACTTTGGTGGAATCAGATTTGCAAGAATATTCGTTTACAGCGGTCTAAAATGATCCCTGTTGCACAGCGCGAAATAAGCTGGCATCTGATTTTTTTTGCGATGACTGGCTGGATTATTTACACGTCTAACCCAGGAGATTAAAACGTGATGGGCCAAGCCAGCACAGTACTCTTTGCGGTTATCCAACTATCCAGGGGGGGGGGGGCTTTGGTCAGCGAGAAGCAAGAAATTGCTGCTACTTTCCCTACATTTCGGATGCTGGCAGCAAGTCCGACGCGAGTTGAAGAGATCGTAACCTCGTGGATTAAAGAGCAGCTCCCACGCATTAATCTGCGATCCTCGCGGAATTCCCAACACATGGCGATGAGAAAATCGTGCCACGAACGCCCACTGAATAGTTTACCACGCCAGCTCCGAGTTACATGTACTCGGGGCCCACTAATAGCTGCAGCCGTTCTTCGAGGCACAACCGTTGGTCGACCTCAGAGGCTTTCCAGATCGAACCACAATGCGAGCGTGCTTGGCGCTACGATACGATGTACATGTGTTATAGGACTGCGTGTTTTTCCTATTATAGTGGTATGTCAAACCACACCTCAAATGCCAATGTTTTGGCACTAAGGTGTGGCAGAGTGCACGGGTCAGCTGATGATGCGGTGGAGCCCTGAGCTCTCCAGCTACGACCAATGCTTCAGTTCGTGTTGGCAACGTTGCGAGTACTGCAAAGGAGTTTCTTTGGAGTGGAGCGAACGCTAGGCATTCGGGTGCTCAACTAATGATGAAACCAGCCTTCCATATATTCAGGTGCTGCAGTGTCCGATCTCACATCTTCGATGCGTGTACCGTATTGCTTTCTGTTGTGGTGACTTCGAGGAGAAGAGTCAACAAGGAGACCTGGCAAAATTGTGTAGGGCTGACAATGTGATCAACTCAGGCGACTGCACTACGTACCCGCAATAGTATGTTAACAGGAAGGGCTGCATCTCTCATGCCGAATGTTGTCATGTGCAATCGACAAAACGAGAAGTTCAAACAGTACAATACGTGCAAACGTGGCACGGGATTGATTCACTTCAGCCTTAAACTGACTTCGTGCAACTCACAGCTTCCATCTACGAGGACGTGCAGTCCTTGCCTTCACCGCCGTCCAACGGAATGTACCAGCAGTGCTTCGTAGCCACACCACCAATAGTGGTCGACTTGAAGCTCTCCGCGAACGACCAAGTGTCATCTGCCGTGTGGTACTGCAGCTTCAACCACTCCTCAGACGCCTCGACGGACATGAAACCGTACTCGTGACCACCGTAGACCCAGAGGTTCTCAACATCACCAGCAGCAAACTCAGGGATACCGCTGGCAGACTCCTTCTGGATTCCACCGCCGGCACCGTTGTCCACAAAGTGAACCTTGTGCGAGGACGAGTAGTCATGGTTCTCACCGTGCGTGTGGCCGTTCATCCAGAGCTGCACACCCGAGTCCTTCAGGATGTCAAACCACTTTTTCATGCCGGCCTCATCGTAGTGAGCGTACGGCGAGTAGTGGCTGTTGACAATCTTCCAGGTTGCAGTCGACGCCGCCACCTCCTTCGCTAGCTGCTTGCGGGAGTCATCACTCCACTCGGTAAACTTGTCGAAACAGGCATCGAACATGTCGGTATCGCCACCGCAGCACAGCTCATCTCCACGGGCAGCGTTCTTGCACTTCTTGTCATCACCCTCAGCGTAGCCATAGCACTGGCAGCAAGTCTGTTGCGCACCGTGCGTGCTGGCATCTCCGGCATCCACATTGAAAATGTCGATGCTCACACCCGAGTCCGAGTCCTCAATGGAGTACACGTAAAAGTGGTCCTTCAGAACCCAACGGTTATCGTTCGGGCTCGTGTAATCCGACTGCCACGAGAATTTGTTGGAGAGCGCCTTCACCAGATCGTCAGCAGACGAGCACTTAGCAAGGCCATCGTCGTCCGAGCAGATGTAGCTGGCACCACCGTAGTCATGGTTGCCCAGCACGTTGACCCACGGCACGCTCTTGATGTTCGATCCGTCGTACTTGCCCTCGAAAGTCGTCGTGAAACGAGAGTCACGGCTACCTTCGCTGTCAATGCCCGTCCAGTAGAAGTTGTCACTGCAGGAATAGAGAGCAAGCGTATGGTTAGCGTATGGACGAGGGCAATGAGAACTGTTCATGGCCATACCCGTGGCTGAGGATGCACTTAGGAGGTGCGGAAGCAGCGCTCGCCTGCGTGTCCATCAGGCTGGCAACGATATCCTCGGCATTGACATCGTAGTCGTTGAACGTCGACGAACGAGTGCAGCACGAGTCCTGCGTGACGGTGGTACCCCAGTCACCGATAGCGAATGCAGACAGCGTGAACTTGGCTGGATAGAAAAACAAAGCGGACAGTTAGGTTCACCACAGGCCGTACCAACAATGCAATCAAACGAAGTCTCACCGGACGTCGGGTCGGAAGTGACGGAGCCTGTGCCTGAGCTCGAACTCGTGCTCGTCTTCTTCTTCTTCTTGGACACAGTGCTCGTTCCACTGGAGGAGCTGGTAGTTGTACTAGAGCTGCCGCTGGCACTACCCGACAGACTAGAACCGGCGCCGGAGCTAGACGTTCCCGACGATTCACTGGCCGAGCTGCTCGCGTTACGAGTCACCATTACACCGACAATCACGCCGATGATCGCGAGCACCAACACCACGCCCGTGAGCTGGGCCTTCTTGGTCATCATCTTGACACCAAGTTTCGCTGCGTTTCGTGCCGCTGTGCTGCTGTGGTTTGTCCTGTCCTCCTAACAGGGGCTCCAATGCCTCTCCTCCGCGGCAAAAGTGCAAATGGCGAGGGCACAGTGCCCCACTGTTACTGTTCTGAACAGGAGTTGTCAATAAACGCGACGGGCCTCTGCCACAGAGTGTGGCCTATCCGATCCCTCCTGCTTGTCTTCCGGCTTGATTTGATTAACTAGTCAGTGGGATTGCGTGAGTTCGTGTAAATGAGCTTTGGCGTCCGCTTCGAACACCAATTTTCTAACGTACATGTATTCCGCGATATCGACCTAAGCTTACATTTAGCTGGACGAGGCGTCCTCACCCATCTGAATTGAGTCTCGAAGCAACGATAAAGAGAGAATTGCCCCATTGTGATGTACTCTCCACACTGCGCCAAGGACAACACGCGCAGGCGTCGTGGGTACGAACTGGTTTACAACTACATGTATCATTTTGCTCTCGAGGCAAAATCCACTCCAACTACGATCGCAATTGGTAGAGAGGCAGCAATACTCTCGACATTTCAACAACTCGATCGCTTGGCGATGTAGCAACCATCAGCCGTCAACATTCAAACAGCAAAAGTAGTTGCGACCAAATGGTTCGTTCATTCATTCAAACGCTCTTGTACTGTACGTTGGAAGGCACTTAGCACTCCTTGCCGGTGTCACCGTCAACAGGGATGTACCAGCAGTGCTTCGTAGCCACACCGCCGATAGTGGTCGAGTTAAAGCTCTCGGCGTACGACCACGAGTCGTCTGCTGTGTGATACTGCAGCTTCAGCCACTCCTCAGATGCCTCCACGGACATGAAGCCGTACTCCTGGCCGCCGTACGCCCACACGGCCTCCACATCGGACGAGGCGTACTCCGGGATACCGCTGGCAGACTCCTTCTGGATACCGCCACCAGCACCGTTGTCGACAAAGTGCACCTTGTACGTCGAGGAGTAGTCGTGGTTCTCACCGTGGGTGTGGCCATTCATCCAGAGCTGAATGCCCGAGTCCTTGAGAATCTTAAACCACTTAGCCATACCATCCTCGTCGTAGTGAGCGTACGGCGAGTAGTGGCTGTTCACGATCTTCCACGTCGCGGTGGACGCCGCCACTTCCTTCGCCAGCTGCGTGCGCGAGTCATCACTCCACTCTGTGAACTTAGCGTAGCAGGCATCGTACATGTCGGTATCGCCACCGCAGCACAGCTTGTCGCCACGAGCAACATTCTTGCACGTGGCGTCGTCACCCTCAGCGTAGCCGTAGCACTGGCAGCAGGTTTGCTGGGCAGCGTGGGTACTGGCATCACCCGAGTCAACGTTGAAGATGTCGATGCTCACACCCGAGGCCGAGTCCTCAATCGAGTACACGTAAAAGTGGTCCTTCAGGATCCAGCGGTCGTCGTTCGGGCTGGTGTAGGTCGACTGCCACGAGAACTTGTCTTCAAGAGCAGACACAACGGCATCGGCGTCCGAGCACTCGGCCGGGTTGTCGCCGTCCGAGCAAATGTAACTGGCACCACCGTAGTCGTGGTTTCCCAGCACGTTAATCCACGGCACGCTCTTGATGTTGTCCCCCTCGTACTTTCCCTCAAAAGTCGTCGTGAATCGCGAGTCACGTCCGTCCTTGCTGTCAATGCCCGTCCAATAGAAGTTGTCTCCGTGGCTGAGAATGCACTTGGGGGCAGCCGAGGCGGCACTGGCCTGCTGGTTCATGATGTTGGCCACAATGTCCTCAGCATTGACATCGTAGTCGTTGAACGTCGACGAACGGGTGCAGCACGAGTCCTGCGTGACGGTCGTGCCCCAGTCACCGATGGCAAAGGCCGACAGCGTAAACTTGGCTGTTCCACAGAACGACAAAGATTGTGCACAAGTCTCAGCGACGGCACTGGTACCGTCTCAATGGGGTGAAGCTCACCTTCAGTCGGGTCGGACGTGACGGAGCTCGAGCCGGAGCTGGTGCTGTTCTTGAGTTTGTAAGTGGTGCCCGTGGAGGACGAAGTGCTGGTAGAACTACCGCTGCCGGTGCTCGTGCCCACGGACCCCGAGCCAGAGCTGGACGTGGCCGAGGACTCGCTGGCCGAGCTACTGGACTGGCGGCTCACCACCACGCCAACGATGACCCCGATGGTGGCGAAAATGACCACCACGCCGATGATCGCAGCCTTTTTCGAGACCATTTCGATGGCGATGTACTCCGAATCTCGTCCGGGGTGCTCTACTGTCTGCGAAAGCTCAAATGGGCTGAACTGGCCAGTCGACCACCGCCCCGGCACAATCGGCTGTCAACGGGTTATTTTTTTGCAGTTATCTTTCTCGCGCACTGATTCGCTGAGTATTGTCGAATTTGGTGCTGATTGGCTATACAAATTTGGTGTTCGACCACGCAATCCGACGAATTAAAAGGTGCATTAATAACCCCGTTCCGAGTGCATCCGACAAGATTTTTTAGGTGGCAGCCATTACGGGCTCATGCTGAACGCGAACACCACAATGCAGTTCGCCACACAGCGCCATGGCCCATAGGACAGAGCCTTTTGCAGCATGGTTTCCCCACCAAAGGAACAGCCTGAAAATCGAGGAACTGTCACTGACAGGCTGCCAGGAAAAGCACCAACGACGCCACTACGAATGGATAGTCAGTGCGACTGACGTTGAATTGATTCGCGTCTCTACGTTGCGGTTTCCCAAATGGCTTGCCATTTCAGTGCTCACATCATGGCAAACTTCAAAAAGGTTGGATTGTCAACATTTGGGTCAAAAGTCTCACTTACGAAGATATGCAACTAACACTACTACTACTACTACTACGAGGACGAAGAAGTGCACTCCTGGCCGTAGGTGCCGTCATTCGGCACGTACCAGCAGTGCTTGGTGGCCACACCACCCACGGTAGTTGAGTTGAAACTCTCAGCGTAGGACCACGAGTCGTCGGCCGTGTGGTACTGCAGTTTGAGCCAGTCCTCCGACGCCGTCAGCGAGAAAAAACCGTACTCGTCGCCCGTGTACGACCATAGGTTCTCCACGTAGTCCGTGGCGTAGGCCGGGATGCCGCTGGCAGCTTCCTTTTGAATGCCACCGCCAGCTCCGTTGTCCACGAAATGCACGCCAAGCGACGAGGAGTAGTCGTGGTTCTCACCGTGTGTGTGGCCGTTCAGCCACAGGTGGATGCCGGTACGGTTGACAATGTCAAACCAGTCCTGCATGCCAGCTTCGGCGTAGTGTGCGTACGGATTGTAGTGGCTGTTGACAACCTTCCACGTTGCCGTCGAGTTGGCGATGTTTGCTGCGAGCTGCTTGCGCGAGTCATCACTCCACTCAGTAAACTGAGCGATGCAGTCGTCGTACATGTCCGTGTCGCCCCCGCAGCAAGCATCATCACCACGAGCAACGTTGTCGCAAGTATCATCATCGTCACCGGCATATCCGTAGCACTGGCAACAAGTTTGCTGAGCACCGTGGGTGTCGGCATCGCCAGAGTCCACGTTGAAGATGTCGATGCTCACACCAGAGTCCGAGTCCTCAAAGCGGTAGACGTAGAAATGGTCCTCCAGAATCCAACGATCGTCGTTCGGACTCGTGTAGGTCGACTGCCACGAGAACTTGTTCTTCAGAGCGGTGACCAGCTCGTCCGAGTCGGAGCAAGCCGCCGTGCCATCGTCCGAGTCCGAACAAATGTAGTCGGCACCTCCGTAGTCGTGGTTACCCAGCACATTCACCCACGGGATCGTCTTGATGTTGTCACCGTCATATTTGTCCTCGAAAGTGGTCGTGAATCGAGTGTCACGGCCGTCGTCGCTGTTGATTCCTGTCCAGTAAAAGTTGTCACCGTGGCTGATGATAATCTTGGGAGCCACATCGGCGTCGCCAGCCTGTTGGTCCATCAGGTTAGCGACGATATCCTCGGCATTGACATCGTAGTCGTTGTATGTAGAAGAACGGGTGCAGCACGAGTCCTGCGTGACGGTCGTGCCCCAGTCGCCGATGGCGAATGCAGACAGCGAGTACGCGACACTCGTGGGGTCCGAGGTGATGCTGGACGACCCTCTGCTCGTACTTGTGCTCTTCTTGGTTGAAGATGTGGTGCCGGAGCTGTCTGTCGAGGTGGGGCTGTCTGAACCGGACGAGCTGGCCGATGTGCCGTCGGTGGTGCTGGTCGAACTCGATGACCCGCTGCTTACCACCACACCGACGATCACGCCGACGACAGCCAGAACGACCACGACGCCGATAATGATCAATGCTTTTCTCGGGATCCCCATTTCTTGGTCCTACGCTGTGTTTCGTTTCACTGCACCAGGCCAGTGCAAATTCGTGAGTGATCCAAACTACCAACCACCAGGACAGCGATAACCTCCTCCTTATTCGCCGAGCGATCGAGTGTGCACCAAGGATCAGGATCCGTCCGGCACTTGCCTATTAAGCTTAGTCGTGCTTCATAGTGAAATGAAGCCTTGACTTGTCGGAGTTCTCGGCACATCTGCCCGTACGACACCTGGTCACGGCGACCTGGCTCTGGGATGCCAACCAAATCACGGGTCAAGATGCCTGTTCTACAAGGTGAACTTTAGCAGCTCACCTTCGCTGCCCTCGACAAGAGGATGGCTGAAAATCCAGTCATGGTGAGGAGGCGTCCGTCGTGAATTTGTTAATAATTTTGTGTGATCTGAGCCGCATCACATGCGCGGTGTTTCAAGTTAAGCAAGCGTTCGTCTACGAACGATCCGTGTGCCGGGTCGCTTTGATTGTCAGCGATATAGGTCTTTGATTCGAGTTGCTGTCTAGCTCCATTATCAAAAACATGTTCAGTTTGCTGGAGATTAATTTTACCATCGGGTGGCTTCTCCATCGAGAGGGTCTCGCTGAGTCAACAAGAAGAGCCAACGCAGGGATTCAACGAGCAGATTGCGGCTGCAACACTTTGGTGGGTCGTGGAAGCAGGATTTTGGTTTATTACTTCAGTCGGCCTGTCAGCCGCCAAGTCGATGCTGCGGGATTCCTAAACAAAATTCGCTGCGACACTCCATGCGATTGTTGTACACAAACTTGCAAAATATCTACGAGGACCCCGAGGAGGACGTGCACTCCTGGCCTTCCGTTCCATCGTTTGGGATGTACCAGCAGTGCTTCGCCGTAACGCCGCCGACAGTAGTCGAGTTGAAGCTCTCAGCGTATGACCAGGAGGCATCGGCGGTGTGGTACTGCAGCTTCAGCCAGTCCTCCGAAGCCGTCAACGAGAAGAAACCGTACTCGGATCCATCGTACGTCCACACGTTCTCGACGTAGTCCGTAGCATACGTGGGAATGCCACTGGCGGACTGCTTGATGATACCGCCACCAGCTCCATTGTCCACGAAGTGAACACCGAGCGATGAGGAGTAGTCATGGTTCTCACCGTGCGTGTGGCCGTTCAGCCACAGATGAACATCACTGCCGTTGATAATGTCAAACCACTCTTGCATGCCAGCTTCGGCATAGTGAGCATACGGGTTGTAGTGGCTGTTGACAACCTTCCACGTTGCCGTCGAGTTGGCGATGTAAGCGGCCAGCTGTGTGCGTGAGTCATCCGCCCACGACGTAAGCTGGGCCACGCAGTCGTCGTACATGTCTGTGTCTCCACCGCAGCAGGCGTCATCGCCACGGGAGATGTTATCGCACGTGTCATCATCATCACCGGCATATCCGTAGCACTGACAGCACGTTTCCTGAGCACCGTGCGAGTCGGCGTCGTTCGAGTCAATGTTGAAAATGTCAATGCTCACACCCGAGGCCGAGTCCTCAATGGTGTAGACGTAGAAATGGTCCTCCAAGATCCAGCGGTCGTCGTTCGGACTCGTGTAGGTCGACTGCCACGAGAACTTGTTCTTTAGAGCGGTGACCAGCTCGCTCGAGTCGGAGCACGCAGCTGTGTTGTCGCCCGACGAGCAGATGTAGTCGGCGCCACCGTAGTCGTGGTTCCCAAGCACATTCACCCACGGGATCGTCTTGATGTTGTCACCGTCGAACTTGTCCTCAAAAGTGGTCGTGAAACGGGAGTCACGGCCGTCTTCGCTGTTGATTCCCGACCAGTAGAAGTTGTCGCCGTGGCCGATCACGACCTTGGGGGTCACGTCTGCGTCGGCAGCCTGCTGATTCATGATGTTGGCCACAACGTCCTCTGCATTGATGTCGTAGTCCGTGTACCCCGACGACTGGCAACACGAGTCCTGCGTGACGGTGGTACCCCAGTCTCCAATGGCGAATGCCGCCAGCGAGTACGTGACACTGGTCGGGTCCGAGGTGATGGTCGTGGATCCGCTGCTGGTGCTGGTGCTCGACTTCTTTGTGGACGACGACGTGGTGCCGCCGGAGTTGGTCGTCGTGCTGCCCGAGGCAGAAGTCGAGCCTGAAGACGTCCCGTCGCTGGTGCTGGCCGAGCTGGACGAGTCCTGGGTCACCACCACGCCCACGATCACGCCGACGATGGCCAGGACGACCACGACGCCGATTATGATCAGCGCTCTCCTGGGGATGGCCATTTCAAGAGGTAAATAATGCTCTACTGCTGCGTTTTAGCGCTTGTTTGACTGTGCTATTGCGCTGCTGCCTACTGTGACGTGCACTGCGAATTCGAGAGTGAACGAACCGGGGGCCTGGACCCCCAAGTTCGTTGCTGTGCTCCGTCTCAAGCCGTTTGAATCAGACGGGTTTTCATTGGTCGACACTTGTTTTGGCGAATCACAACGCGGCAGAAATGATCTGCTGGGAGTCATCAAGCCGCCTATGTGCTTGTGCGACATCGGTCCGGTGCGGCACCGATCACCACTTGGCGCCGTGCTGCCGTGTATTTTGACTCAGAGCTGCCCAGAAGCTACATGTATAGCTAGAACGGATATCGGACGTTTAGGAAATACAAGTGACACCAATGTACCTCACTGAAAAACGAAAACCTGCCTAGAAGCTGAGCTTTCTTGCAGCAATGCTTGCGTCGACGGAGCTGCCTCCAGCTACCTTCTCTCTTCCGCTTGCTTCTTTCACTATTTCCTCGATGCCGAGGGATGCAGGTGCTATAACAGCTCGCGGCTGAAAATCCAGTCATGTAAGTAGTGTCGGGCTGCGGAAGAAGCTACATGTAGCTATGGCATTGCAACAAAGCGTAAGATAGTAAGGAATTGAGAATCGAGTTCCACGTTAGATGTAGCGAAGTAGCGATCCAAGAGCACGAACGACGCCAAAGCCGTGTACGAGAGACAATACACTCTGCGTAGCAGTCTCCTCACTGAGAGTGCGGTAAGAGCACCTCGCTTGATCACTCACACTGGCACTGGTCGTTTGTCCCTCCAAGCAATTAATCGCAAGGTCACCCTCGTGAGTTTCCCTCAATTTCAGCTGCGACAGCACCGAGTGAATGTCCAACATCGCTGGTGTTGCAAACAACGACTTGTGCTAAAAAAACTGCAGTTTTCAAAACGCAGGAACAAAGGTTTACGAGGTGCCAACCATGGTGCGTGTTTGTTACTGAATTATCTGCAAAGAGGTCTCAATTGACACAAATATGTAGGGAAATCTACGAGGACGACGTGCACTCCTTGCCCTCGGTGCCATCGTTCGGGATGTACCAGCAGTGCTTGGTGGCAACACCACCGATCGTGGTCGAGTTGAAGCTCTCCGTGTACGACCACTTGTCATCAGTGGTGTGATACTGCAGCTTCAGCCAGTCCTCTGAAGCAGTGAGCGAGAAGAAGCCGTACTCTTGTCCATTGTACACCCACAGGTTTTGAATGTAGTCCGTGGCGTACGTCGGGATACCGCTTGCAGACTCCTTCTGAATACCACCGCCAGCTCCATTATCGACGAAGTGAACACCAAGAGAGGAAGAGTAATCGTGGTTCTCACCGTGCGTGTGGCCGTTCAACCAAAGATGAACGCCTGTGCCATTGATGATGTTGAACCATTTCTCCATACCAGCTGCAGCGTAGTGAGCGTACGGAGAATAGTGGCTGTTGACAACCTTCCAGGTCGCCGTGGAGTTGGCAATGTTCGCCTCCAGTTGCTTACGGGAGTCGTCACTCCAGGTTGTGAACTGGGCCATGCATTGGTCGTACATGTCACCGTCCCCGCCGCAGCAAGAATCGTCGCCACGTGCGACGTTGGCGCACTTGGTGTCGTCATCACCGGCGTAGCCGTAGCACTGGCAACAGGTTTCCGTGGCGCCGTGAGAGTCGGCATCACCCGAATCAACATTGAAAATGTCGATGCTCACACCTGAGGCTTCGTCCTTAATGCTGTAGACGTAGAAATGGTCCTCCAGCACCCAGCGGTCGTCGTTGGGGCTCGTGTACGTCGACTGCCACGAAAATTTGTTCTTCAACGATGTTAGCAGATCATCGGTAGACGAGCACTTTCCAGCGCTGTCACCATCCGAGCAAATGTAGTCGGCACCACCGTAGTCGTGGTTCCCCAACACGTTCACCCAGGGGAGGGTCTTGATGTTGTCACCGTCGAACTTGCTCTCGAACGTGGTCGTGAAACGCGAGTCACGGCCGCCCTCACTGTCGATTCCGTTCCAGTAGAAGTTGTCTCCGTGGCCGATAACACACTTGGGGGCGACCTCAGTGGCGCTCGCCTGCTGGTTCATCACGCTGGCCACAATGTCCTCTGCGTTGACATCGTAGTCGTTGTACGTGGACGAGCGCTTGCAGCACGAGCTCTGCGTGGTGGTGGTGCCCCAGTCTCCGATGGCAAAGGCAGCCAGCGAGTAGGTGACACTGGTAGGATCCGACGTGATGCTGGACGACGCACTCGTGGAGCTCGTGCTCGTCTTCTTCGTCGAGGACGACGACTTGGTGGTGCCACCGCTAGAGCTGCCCGTCGTGGCAGAGGTGCCCGATCCAGAGGCGGAGCTGGACGTCCCGTCGCTGGTGCTGGCTGAGCTGGACGAACCTTTGCTCACTACCACGCCCACGATGACGCCCACGATGGCCAGCACCACGATCACGCCGATGGCGATCAACCCTTTTCTCGGAATTGCCATGTCGGTCTGGTAGTTCTTGCGTACTGCGCTGCTGAGCAGGGAGTTGTAGCCCACGCTGCGAATTCGCGAATGAGGCTGGACCACACAAAAAGTCAGCGCAGTTCAGATCGAGAGGGTGTCAGCTGTAGGACGCCTGTCTCAAGGCTTCAGACAGCGAGAATAGCCGATCGCATGGTCAATGCCGAGTTATCCCTTGGGCACGCACGAACACCGCACGCCCTCTACACGGTACGGTACCCGTCTGGGCGGCCACGGCGTCGGTTCTTCGCCTTTCGTGCTGCCCTTTGATCTCAAAGTTTGAGATCAATCACGGTGGTCTTGCGATTGATTTGGTATAGACTGCAATCGTCTGCAACATCAAGTTCACGTCAAGTTACATGTACCTAAAAATCCAACCAAATGGTTTGAAGCGCTACCGAAACATTTATGTGGATGTTGTTGTGCAGTCCTTGCCCTCCGCGCCGTCATTCGGGATGTACCAGCAGTGCTTGGCCGCAACACCACTTGTCGTCCACAGTATGGTACTGCATCTTCAACCAGTCCTGCGACGCAGTGAGCAAGAAGCAGCCGTACTCCTGGCCATCGTGCGTCCAAAAATTGTCCACGTAGTCCGTGGCGTACATCGGGAATGCCGCTCGCAGACTCCTTCTGAATACCGCCACACCGTTGTCCACCCGAGCGACGACGAGTACTCGCGTTCAGCCAAAGGTGAACGCCCGTGTCATTGATGATGTTGAACCACTTCTCCATTCGTAGTGAGCGAATGGATTGTAATGACTGTTTACAACCTTCGGGTTGGCGATGTTCGTCGCCACTCCAACTGGTGAACCGGGCAAAACACTTGTATATATATCAGAGTCACCTTCGCAACAGTTATCGTCACCGCGCGCGATAGTATTGGATACCACACGTGCCATCCTTGCCATCCGATAGCATTGGCAACAGACTTCCTGGGCACCACGTCGCCCGAGTCCACGTTGAAAACATCAACGCTCACTCCAGACGCCGAGTCCTCGATGGTGTACACGTAAAAGTGATCTTCTAGGACCCAGCGATTGTCACGTGCATTGCTTGCTACGAATACTTATTCTTCAAGGCTGTTACCAGCTCGTCAGTGGGCAGGGCTATCGTCATACAATTCAGCACCACCGTAATCGTGGTTACCAAGTTACATCGAGCCTTGGCCCTGTTACATGCTGTCGAAAGCTTCTGGTGTTTCGAAGAAACCTCCGTTGGAGAGCTCTCTGCTCTGTCCACCGTCTCGTGGCGTCGACGGCCAGGTCTTCCGCCCACCGAGTCTTTCGCACATCATCAACGTTGCGCGTGCAATTTTTCAGGGCCGTCTTACGTTGCTCTACAGCATGTTCAAGTTGCACGAACCGCTCTTACGTTGCATCAGGCGGCATCAAGTTGCGGGCCGCAGTCCGTAATCCCTGCGAAACCCGATATGCCAATCCGCCATCACGTTCGCCGGTCCCCCTTGAAGCTGCGACACTGTCACACTCAGAAAGGTCGAGATCCGCACTCGGAAGGCGTCCTCGCGACGTGCACACCTCTCTCCGCTCTTCCCCCCGCGCGCCGCAGTGCCCACCGTCTGCATCTCCTCTCTGCGCTCTCTCTGCCCACACAGCCCGCGTTTTCTGCTTCCCTCTAGTTGCTGAGAAATCCGCCGTCAAGCATGAGCTACCAGGTCTCGTCCGTGTTCCTGCAAAAGTTCTCGCCCAAGGAGATCCACGAGCTCAAGCGCGTGTTCAAGGAGCACGACCACGACTACGCAGCAGCTGTGCCCGTGGCCGAGCTGCACACGGTGCTGCTCAAGCTCGGGGAGAACGTGACGCCCAACCAGACGGCCGTCATGCTGCAGCAGACCAAGCTGGCCAGGCCCGAGCTCCTGTCCTTCCACGAGTTCCTCGAGCTCGTGCACGACTTCCGCAACGGCGCCATCGCGCTGGACCCGGCGCTGCTCCTGAGTCACGCCTCCGTGGTCCCCACGCCCGTCGAAAGCG
>JAHWLE010000445.1:0-23185 GCA_024679135.1 Phytophthora foliorum | reverse complement strand
GCGTTGGGCGCATTGGGGGCGACGGCCAGCGCCTCGGAGAAGCAGGCGACGGCGTCGGCGTACAGACCCGCGGAGAAGGCGCGGTTGCCGCGGTCTTTGGCTTGCTCGGCGGCCATGATGTGGGCGGATCGGGAGTGAACGTCAGCGGGATCCAGATTGTTCGACTCCGCATTGAACAGAGGAAGCGATCGGATTGGACAAAATCAAGCAAAAAAGAGGTAAATGTGTATGGATCTAGCGGCAAGAGATGCAAATTGTATCCATAGAGGTCGTGGAGGCGAAGTATTACTTTCACGCGACTTCAGTCAAAAAGTATAGTCATTGCTGTCTTTGTTGTTTGTTTTCGTGTCGCCCACGGGTTTCGCGCTTGATGATGGATCCTCCACGAGCAAATCCTAGAACACCACGCACAAAGGCAACCAAATAAGCTTTGACGCAACGAAATTGCTTCGTGTACGAAAGAAATGAAAACTCACAGGGTGCGGCTGCTGCGCTTGAAGCAGGTTCTCCACTTGCTTCGAGAGCTGCATCTGAGCTGTTAGATTTTCGCGAAGCTCTGCGTTCTGCAGCTCTGCCTTACGGCGCGCACGAAATTGCTGCATTGCAATATTGCGCCACACCGCTGCTTCGTCCGTCACTTCACTGGCCGGTTCAGGCACATTTGCGTCACTCCTTTCGTCAGTTTCGGCAGTCAGATTTGTCGCCGTCTCCGCGTCCTCGAAATTATCAGCTCGAATGCTGAGTCGAGGTGAGCGAGGGCTTCTCAAGGTATCGAGATGGCTCTCCATTTTCTGCACGACCGAACGCAGTTGAATCAGTTGCTCACGCATTCGCATTCGACCTCCACCTCGGTGTCGACTTCTTGGTTTTGCATTCCCAGTAGTGCTTGCAACAGGTAACACGCGAAGTGCATCATGGTCACTGCCGTGGTGTTGCCCAGACCTGTCCGTCGTCGAGACCTTGGTGCTGTCCGAGTGGCCATTCTGCGGGAACGCTTCTTGGACAGCTTGGACGGCTGTTTCGAGTAGGTGGTCTGCAACAGCGCTCTCATTTGGTATTTCTTGCAAGCATGGTGCCAGCGATGAATCGGAAGCCCCAAGACGCTCGATGTCGACGCTGTCAAGGATCGCGAGAGCTTCTTCCATCAATTCGTCGTCGTCAACGATGCTAAAGGCCGGAAGCTCCATTATTGCAGAATGATTGACGAGGTCTTGAGGCAGGAAATCGAAGAATGAGATGGTCGTCATATTAAACCTGAAGTCGAGTGGCAATCGGTGACGCTATCAAGCTCTGCGTGGAGGTGTCTCTAGTTTGAGAAGTGTATTCTCGGGATATTACGAATATCGATGCGCCCTCGCCAGGTCGTCTTAGGCGCGCAAGAAGCGGAAATGATATGCAGCTACGAAGGCGCCTTCTGATCGTCATGTGACAGGCACCTTGCGAATCATCACTAGGACGGCTTATTGCACCGTTCGACCGGTAAACACAGGCGACCAACATTTGCAGGTCACGCTAACAGTAATCAAAGGGACTGGGTTCTCAATCAGGTAAGCTTACAACGAAGATGGTCACCACGGGCAAGTCAGGGTAACAATCTCTTGGCTGAGCTCTCGAACAAATGACTGCCATGTGTACACTTATGCAGATTAGTTGGCTCGTTACGCTTCTCGGGTGGTCTACTCGGAATCGGAGTCATCAATCACGATCACGTCCCATGAGCGCTCGGCAGACTGCTGCAGCTTAGCTTCTGCAGCAGGTCCTTGGACTGCTGCATCATCCTCTTGCGAGGCTGGGTTTCGCCTCACGGCATTGACGACCGCAGCCGCGGCAGGACGTTGCTCCAAGTCGTTAGCACGGGAAGGTGAGGACGGTGCTGGTTTGACTGCCGCGTTATCATCCCCACCGTCGTCATCTTTCTCGAGGTCAATCACATTGGACGCAGACGGCGGCATTGGTTTCTCTTCTTCAATGCTGCTATCTGTTGCCGACGCTGATCGCTTTTGCTTAATCTCGTCGCGCTTGATCTGCTCGCCCTCGAGCTTTTGTACATGCGTGGACTCGTACGGATCTTCCTGTGCCATCATTGCTATCTCCTCTGTAGCTGTTGGCAGTGATACATCCTTCGTCTGCTTGTCTGATTTGTCAGACTGGAGTTCTTCGGACCGCGACTGGGGCACGGACGCCTGCTCCCGAGCTGCGTTACTTTCGATAAGCTGCCGCAAGCGCACCGTCGGGACAAAGTACGGATCCTCCTCTCTCATCCCACGAATGTCTCGGATGCGACGCCGAGTTTCCGCTTCTTGGTTTTGCTCTGGCCGCGGGAGATATCTGTCAGTCGCTTCACTTGCCGGGGCACCTTGCGCGTCGCCATTGCTTAAGTCTACGTATCCATCGTCGGGACTACGATAGACACGTGCCTTGGCAACCAAGTTACGGCAAGCGAAAGCAAGCGCTGTGACATAATTTTCAACCCAGCTTGAGCTAGGGAAAGCGCTTCTCTTATTCGCGGAGTTGAATAGTGGCAGTTTCCACACTGATGCTAAGTGCTCGTCAAGTCCATAGCATTCCACACCTTGCAGGAGCAGAATATCATGTCGTGGGCAGCTCCACCAAGCAGGGTAATCTGTAGCCGCCGCCTGGGCTCGCACAACGCGCGTCACTAGCTCCACGAGTTGGGCAGGTGGCAACACAAGAATCTGAGTGCGAAGCAGCCGGAAAAGATCCACGCGGTGTAGTAATCGTCGGCACTGCGTCGTTGTGAGCAGCCAAAATCCTCGCTTACCACCCAGAACCGAGTTCTCTTCACTGGGTTCACTCATCATTCCGTCTGCATCACTTCGCAAACGCTGACGGCACACACGCTCAAGATCAAGCGCTTCTGCTAACAGCTCTTCCAACGGGTAGTGTCCAATGCCTAGTTGGCTGTCTTGCAAAAAGTATCGCCACTTCTCGTTGCGCTCACGCTCGTCGCGGCACGTGCTCACGTCCGGAATACCGTAGGAAAAGATCAGTTTGGCAAACTGGTTATGACGCGAGCCATGGAACGACGCGCTAGAGTAATGGCGGGCTTGTTGAGCACGCTGTTGCTCTTGCTGGCGTTGCAGTTGTTGCTGTTGCAGCTTCTCCTGTTGGCGCTGTTGCTGTCGGTATTCTGAAGCAGAAATTACACCCAATGCTGCAGCAATCGATGTCGACGCAGGAGCAGCAGGTTTTGCCTTCTTGATAGCTGTCCACAAGTGAATTAGCACCTTCAGGCGTCGATTAAGCCCAGCTATGGAAGGCCACTCCGACGTTGGGTATCGCTTTGCACGATCTCCAAAAAGCGTCGATGTGTCCACCAACCGGATCGGTAGGGTACGTCCCTTGATCCATCCGTCGCGATATACGTACATCATGAGGACCACATCGTCTACACGAGAGATCCACCATGGAGCCACAGGCTCTGGAGAGTTGACGGGTGGCAGAGCTTGGAGGATTCGCATCGCCTGCTTCCGCTCAGCTTCCACTTGAGCGGATATTTTTCCCTTAGGCGGGTTTTTCGGCGTTGCGACTGGTGTCGTGTGCGTTGCCTCACTTGAAGCATTGGACACGACGGAAGGCTTCTTCTTCTCCTCGGCTTTAGACTTGTCGGTTAGGCCAGTACAACCACTTTCCTCAGCATCGATACCCACACTCTTGTTGACGTCTGTCTGATCGCTCGGCTCTCCTTCGTTATGGGTGGAATCCGTTACGGTGGATGAAGTGCTATCTAACTGACCCTCCGAAGTAGATGCTTCGGTGGGAGATGTACTCCCAGACAAAGCTTCTGTCGCTGAATCCTTGCCAGCGACACTATCCGACGACTCTGACACTGAGAGTTTTGCTGGAGAAAGTGCTTTGGCCGTGGACTCGGCATTTGCTTCGCTCGAAACAGCAGGAACAGCGGGCTCCACCCGCTGCTCCTGGCCTACTGATTTTGGATTCTGCCCATCATGGGCATCTCTTTTCTTGGTTGCGTCTTCGCCGTCGCAATTTTTCACAGCGGCGGCATCCAGAGATGAAAGCTCCGAAATATTTTTCGTAGTTTCCACTTCACCCGAGGAGAATTTCTCCTTTTGCGGAACTCCACCAGCAGGGTCTGCATCGTCTAATGTTGGAAGTGTGCCTGATTCTATCATTCGATGGACTTCGGCTTCGTCTCCAACTCTCTGCAGATTCTGGAGCAGCTCGACGAGCGGCGCTGTTGGCACAAATTTCTGTAGCACAAACTGACTCAGTTTGAACATCGAATCAATCTGTTGCAGCTTTGAACGGCACCCACGAGCCGCTCGGCTTCGGAAATCCGTAATCCACATACGAGGTGGAACTGCGACAGCAAGCATGTTCATGACTCTCATATCCTTTAAAGCAGCAGCAAGAAAGTGATATCGGCGACATACGTTATTCAACTCATGCGCGTATCTCTCAATAGGAGCCGCATTTCCCATTTGCGACGGAGGAATCGCGGTCGAGACGATGTAAACGCGACCAGGCTCCAGATCCAGACCAATACGTTGGAAGGCCACCATCGCTGTCGATACCCGCACTAAGCTGGTGATGTAGTCTTGAACAAACTTGCTCAGCTCCTTATCTGAATATCCCTGTAATATTGGCGCATGCCGCTTCATGTCATCCCAGCGTCCGTATCCAAAGTTCATGAGAAGTTCCGCAATCCGTTCTGTGTGTAAGTGGATTGGTAACACAGGTGCCTTCGAGCGCTTCCGTTTTCCATTGCCACTGCTGACATCAAACAATTCATCCTTTGCCATGGCAACATCACTCGAGTCTTCATCATCGTCTTCATCGTCATCATCCGAGATAACAAACTCCTCGTCCTTTAGAACCCCGAGCTCTCGTGATGGTTTCTTCCGCGACGAGGATGTTTCATCTCCGCTGTCATCCATCAAGAGGGATTTGTCCTCGTCGATTAAGTAGGACTTGACCTTGCGACGGCAACGTCTCTTTTGGAGAGGTGATGGCTCTTCCTTCTTCTGCTCCTCGACCCCATTTAGCCCGATTACCTTTGTCCAAAAGTTTGGATCGTCAATGTCCACCTCCTCATCTGGGTTTGCCGAGCTCACGAAAGTCGCCTTAGAGAACGACGACATCACGTTCTTCTTCTCGTTTCCTTCCGCATCTCGGGTTGGGTCGTGCACGATCGTGGTGCTTCGGCTAAGAATTTGATCAATACTTTCCTCTCCAAATTTTTTACTAGCTGCCTCGGCTTCGCTTTCCTGCTCCTTGAACATTTCGTATGCACCATGCTTGAGTAGGTTCTCGATTTCCTCCTTGGACATTCGATCATTGGTGTTGCTCTTTTTCGCTGTTCCTTTAAGTTTCGCAACAGGGTCATCATTTTTAATCCCTCCCAACACTGCTTGATCAAGCCCCAGTTTCAATGAAGCCTTGTGGAACATGTGCAGCTCGTACGTCTTCGACGTGAGCAGACGGTAAATCTTCACGCTTTTCTTTTGGCCGATACGATGACAGCGCGCTTGCGCCTGAAGATCGTTCTGCGGGTTCCAGTCGCTGTCATAAATAATCACAGTGTCGGCTGCAGTCAGGTTGATGCCCACACCACCTGCACGGGTACTCAGCAGCATGATGAACGAATTACTGTCCTTTCGGCAAAAACGATCGATCGCCGACTGCCTCTCATTGCCAGTAATGTTTCCGTCGATACGCTCGCAATTGTATCGACGTAATGCCAAATAGTCCTGAAGGATGTCCAGCATAATCTTGAACTGCGAGAAAATCAGCACACGATGACCTGTTTCCTTCAAGCGAGGGAGTAGCTTGTCCAGCAAAACTAGCTTGCCTGACGTGTCCACAAGGCTATCGCTGATTTGACGTTGAATCTCTTCTTTCGGTACAGAGGTCTGTTTGAGTAGCCGTTTCACCTCGCGCTCCTCCACTCCTTTGACGAGGAAAGGATGGTTGCAGCATTTGCGAAGCTCCATGAGAACATTCATCAAGCTGGGAGTGTCGCCCTTCCTCCCACCCCTGGAAAGAAATTCTGTGTTCTTCTCGTAGATAGCGCGGTAGTACTGCTTTTGCAGTACAGTAAGTTCCACCTCGACAATTGTCTCTTCCTTCGGTGCAAGTGACTTCTCCACGTCCTCCTTCATGCGTCGAAGCAGGTACGGTTTTAACTCTGAGTGCAACTTCTCAACCTGCGCTGAATCTGTCAGTTCGCCAAAGTTTTCAAGAAAATTCTCCTTCGACTCAAACTTCTTCTGGTCGAGGAAGTTCAAGAGCACCCACAACTCTTCCACGTTGTTCTGAAGCGGCGTGCCCGTCAGCAACAGCATGTTTTCAAACTTAAACCTTGTGTGCAGGATATTTGATAATTTGGAATTTCGGTTCTTCAAACGATGAGCTTCATCCACGACCATCAGTTGCCAATTAATTTGAGCCAGCTTGTACAGGTCTGTAGCTGAGGCCATTTCATACGTGGTGATTAACACGTCAAAGCGATAGCAGTTGCGCTTAGGTCGCGGGTACGAGCGCTTGTCAGTGCTGTAATTGGGGTTCTTCCCAGAAAGTTCATCGGCACGCAGTAGCTCGTCTTCTGACATGAAAAACTCGTAGTTTTGCAAAACATCTCGCGCAGCAGCCGATCCATGATAGACGACAGCATTGAGATTGGTCCAGCTGTCAAACTCACGCTGCCAGTGACCAAGGGTTGAGAGCGGTGCCACAATAATGAATGGCTGCGGTGTACGCTCCACTACAGCGAGATGATTGATGTACATTACAGTCTGCACAGTCTTACCGAGACCCATTTCATCTGCAAGCATGGAGTTACGCTTCTGGTACCAGTTAAACAACATCCAGTTCACACCTGTAAGCTGATAGTCGCGTAGCTGAAATGTTTGCTCTTTTCTGCGTGGTGGCGGAGCCTCTGCCGTATAGCCTCGAAAGTTTTTGCGCTTGTTGTGGGGCGCGTGTTTCGCGAGAGCAACCTTCCTAAAACGCTTAGCTGCTCTCTCAATGCGCTCATTATATTCCTCCACAGCCGCGTCATCACCCACATCATCCTCTCGCTCCCATGTGATTTCATCGTAAGGAAGCGCCTTCCATTTTATCAAGAAGTACTGGAACTTATTCTCACCGTTCGCACCATCATCAGGGGCAAAGTCATCAAGAGGCCGATCTCTAATTTCGAGAATTCGATCTACACTTCGGAATTCCGGGTTGAAATACTCGTCTCCCTGCACATCCTGAGTGTAGAGAGTACGGTGTTCCTTCTCGTGAAATCGCTGGATCTTGCCTTTTGCATTCTTGTCCGTATCCAGTAATTCATCTTCCGTTTGCCAGCTAGTGTGAAGATACGACAACGTCTTCCACTTGATCAAGAACCGCTGCTCGCCAGCATCATCAACATCATCATCATCGTCGTCAATGCTCGCCTTTGGCGTCGTTGGTGACTCAATGTCGGCCGCTGAAGGTTTTTTGCCATCCTGCTTCTCTTCCTCTCCCTGTTTTTTCTTCAGCTTATCTTGCTCCTCCTCGTTTGGCAGGAAAATGGAGCAATGAGTCAAGAATCGGGTGTTCTTGTTCCAGCATATCTTCTTCCACTCCTTGAGCGTATGCACCTCGCGTCCAAGAACTTTGTCAATGACAAACCCGTCCGACTCTGGCTTCACCCTTGTCTCCACAATTTCCACCTCGCTATCATCGTCCGCTTCATCCTCACTCGATGACGAGCGTTTTCGTTTTCCTTTGCCATTCGCCTTGCTTTTCGCCTTTTTCTTGGGTTTGGGCTTCTCCTCTTCCTCGTCGCTGCTCATGGCGAAGTCGTCGTCCGACAGATCAATCACCGTCTGCACGGGTTTGCGCACGCGTCCACTGCGCCGTCTGTTGGTGTCTTCCTCCGGCAGTCGCTCCTCCTCGGACGGAGTCTCCGGCTGGTCCTCATAGTTCTCCGTCTCGTCCTCATCGACCTCTTCGTCCTCCTCTTCGTCCTCCTCATCGTCATGATAAAAAAAAAAAAAAAAAAACACAAACATAAGTAAAAATAACCTCTCCGCATTGAAGTAAAGATAATAAGAATATAGAATACCTGGATCTGCTTGCTCGCTTCGCGCCGTCTCTTGATCGGGCGCGCGGCCTCCTGCGCGTCTGGCGTCTGCTCGTCACTCTCCTCCAACACGGGGCTGCGTCTGGTGCGCAGCTTGGGCCGCGGCCTTACGGTGGTGCCACCCACAGTCACCTCGCTCTCGGAGCCGGAGCTGGCCAGGTCGATGGTCCCCACGGACGCCCCTGGCGTGGACTAAAGGCACAAAAACGGGTACAGTATCAGCGCTTGTGTCTCTAGTTTGTGTCAGTATGTGTTACATGCATGCGGAGGGGCATGCAGCGCGAGGAACGCACCATGATCGAGGACTTCCGCGCGCTCGACTCACTTCCCGCTTCAGGCTTATTGTGGTGTCAGAGTGAATGTGACGGGCAGATACGGTGATGTGATTGGTAAAAAAAGCAATTATGAGCTCATTTTTCGGATATTTAGGGTTTATTTTCCATATTTAGCGTTTTTGAGGGGGAAATCTCTGACGGAGGCGACGTCGACGGCGAGAATGAGTGGCGCGGGGGGGACACATATAGGAGTTTGTATGGGGACCATTGTTCTTCGGTCGTTGCATACAAACTTCAACATGTCGTTGGAGGTGTTGTCGGGCTCGGCGAGGTGGCGCCGTTGCAACTTTTGCTCGGTCAAATGCGCATTTGGAGTCGATGTTCGCCTAGTTTTGGTTATTGCATACGAGCAGAGCAAGTTTCAATCGAGTTCGAATCAGTTTTGAAGTTGGCTCCGAATGAGTTTCTTAGGTTGCATGCATTTGCATTGCTCGTGTTTGCAAGACGACGGCATGGTCGTCTTCTTTCAGTCATAAAGTTGAAGTTGGCGATGCATCTTATAATGCATTGCAAACCGTTCCTCCTCGATACCAATGGTATACCGTATCGTCATGCATGAGAAAAGGCCCGATCAAGGCAGATACGGTAGAGTTTACGTCGTTTCGTACCGAACCCGTGTAAACCTTCGTTCAAATACACAAAGCAAACGTCAGCTCAAAGCACCGGTAATGGCAATTTTGCAAGATACTTTCATTCAATTATACATCGCGGTCTACTATATTACTGGAATCCGTTTTTCTCCAGCCAATTGCTCCCAAAACACGTGTCCTGGACAAATCCTTTTCGACGGCAGAGCTTCGCGCCATGCTGCCACTACCAGACCAAACAGTTGGTTCCCGCTTTTTCCTGGACTCGCTTCCCTATCGCCCCTTAAAAGCGACGGTGTATCAATTTAGACGGGGTTTCAGAAAAAAAGTTCGTTTGTATCAGTTTCCGCACACTTTCGATCCGACTCCCGGCGCCTGCGCTCTGCGTGCTCAATGCGTCTCCCAGGCGACACTGCGCTGGCCATGGAGGCCCATCCCAACCAGGAGAAGCGCCATACAACCAACCCCGAAGAGACGGAGGAAGAACTCTACGTCGGGTGCGAGCTACAGCAGTTTTACGGCGTCCCATGGGCCGTTATCAGCCAGTCCGCTGACTATATTTTATTGTAATCTCTAATAGCTTGTTTCTTATATTATTATTTTTTAATTTAGAGAGGACGGACTGATCTCCGTTTCGCCCATGGATGACAAGAGCAGGCTAGACAAAGCGAAGCTGCTGTTGGAGCGTCGTGAGCGAGTACGAAGGAAGAGAGGAGCCTTTTGCTGGCCGTTGCTGACTATTTTTTCTTTAATATGTTGTGTTATGATATATTAGGAGCTTCACCAGGCAGCGGAGTATGGACTGGGGCTGCTGGAAGCTAACGAGGAGCTGCAGATGCAGGTGGCCACGCTAAAAATCCAGTTGGAGACCGAGACGGAGGAGCTCTCGGTGGAGAGAGATATGTGGCAGCGTCGTACTGAGCACGCGCAGCATGAAACAGCGCAGTGGAAGCGCAAATTTGCGCGTGTGGAGGAGGAGAAAACGGACCTGGCAGATGAGTTCGAGCAGTTCGTGGACCGCTGCGAGTGTCGAGGACCAGATACTGGTGCTGCTGCTGCTACTGCTACTGCTGCTACAAGTAGCGGTCGGAGGTACTCTCATCACTTGGACACGATTGCACAACTCCAAACAGAGTTGCAGGAGTTGCACGCTACTGAGCGTTCGAATGAGGCGGAGCTGGCGTCTTTGAGGCAGTGGAAAGAGGTGGCGGTGCAGCAGCAGCAGGAAGCACTTGAGTGCGAGGTGTTGTCTGCACAGATCGAAGTTTCGTATAGGAAGAAAATGGAGGAGGAGCGTGCTACAACTCAGCGTGTGATTAACGAGCTGAAAAGTGAGATGGAAAAATTGCGCAAAGCAGCACAAAATCACGAGGAGGAAACGCGAGCGTTGAAGAAACAGCTCCGGATAGCAGACGAATCGAAGGATGATGTTCAAGTGCGCAGCAATGAACTGAGTGAGGAGCTTCTTTCATCAGAGTCACGATGTAAGCGACTTCAGCGTGAGCTTGAGCTGCTTGAACACGTATCCTACTTCTCACAAGCGATTGTGGACCGGGATGATGAAGAAAGTGACGAAGACGACGAGGTCATCGAACAAAGGGACATCCAAACTGTTGTTGTATCCGGAACGTCAATGAACAAAGACAGCGAAGCGAGTACCAATGATATAGAAAATCCGTCAATGCCGTCCCCACTACGAATCAAGCGCAGACGATCATTCCTCGTGGCCACCGCCACTCCGTACTCACCGTTCCCCACCACCACTGTGGCGGAAGATGGCGCGCGCGTGCAGGTGTCGGAGTCGGAGATGGAAACTCACAAGAAACTGCACCACTATTTCCACTTGACCGCGCTGAGTATCATTCACGAGAACAATTTGCTCGAGCGATGCTTTAACTCGTCCAGCCGCCTCACGATCGATATGTGGTATCGTGAAATCATTGCAAAAGATGTCCCATTCCTATCGTGGCACTCGTGGCTTATCAACCGCATCAGCGAGGAAGCGGCATCTGTGCAGGATGGCGAGGAAGTGCCTCAACCACTCAAATCGTCCTCCAAGAGTTCAAGTCGTGGCGGCACCTTCCCTGGGTTTTCGCTACGGAAATTTAGTGGTGGCGAGACATCTTCGACGCAGAACTCACTTCCATCCCCACCAGTCTCGTCGTCGCCAGCGTCGTCACCAGTGGCCCGCGTGCCGTTCACAGTCGCACGAGCATTTTTCCGCTTACTGCGAAAAAATACACACACTGGAGCAGACTCTTCACCCGTTGACCAATCTCCAGTTAGCAGATCTCCGGTTGGTGGGTCACCGGTTGGATAAAGTGGTTCTGAAGCACTGTATCTACGAAACCACTAGCGCTGTGATTGTTTTAGTGAGAACACACGAATGTAGCTTAATCCCCAGACAATTCATTGGTGATCCTGTTAGCCCGAAACACTTTCACGTAATTGTTCTACTCTTTTGGAAACGGTTTAATGCATCTTCACAAGCACTGCGTCTCCGTGCTTCTTCGAAAATCTCGCGGAGAATTCGACAAGCGAATTACCAAAAGCGCATCATTTTCCGCGATCTCATAAAAATACACTTCAACGCACAATTGGTGTTCAAAAGGTAGTCCCAGTTGCAGGCGCAAATCAAAAGCTTTCTCATAGAGCCCCGATCGATATCGTGCTCCACATTCTGCAGCTTTTGCTGCGCACGCTGATAGTTGTGGAGGCCACAGGATCGACCACATTGATATTATCAACAACGGGATTGCTCAACAGCTTCGTGCAGAATGGACGGCCCAACAATTCGTGCTCACTCTATCCCCCCGTTCTGCCCTTTCCATTCGGTTTCGGAGTGTCACTGCCCTCGTGAGATCTGCAAAACTTGGTCTTGACCAAGTTTCTGAAGTGCAGAATACGATAGACTTGAATGGGAACATTTGAGATTTTTGATTGAGAAGGCTAAGTAACTGAATTTTGCTCAAGTTAGACAGCTAATGCTCTATTCGCGCAGGCACGCTTACGACAAGCCCGCAAGAATCGAACAAATGAGACCGAAGCCCAAGAAAGCTGCAAGTCTAGCGAGTTGGTATGGCAAGTGGTTGAGCCTCTCCAGTCTGAAGTCCTCGCTGATATCTTTGAGCTTGACAATAGTCACCAGCAGCAGAAAGTTACCGAGATGGCCCATCCCAATGCCCAACACGAGTACAACACCGTAGAAGAACACCATCAGCAGCAGGAAGCCTTGAAAACTCCACTGGAATCCCAACCTCAGCGCCAATGACGTGTCGGAGCGGCCCATTCGTCGAGCAAAAGGTGCGTCTCGTGCACTATCCAGGAGCAAATATGCCCACGCGAAGAGCATCACGGCGTACGCGTACAGCACGACAGTCCACGGCATCTCACTCACCAGGTAAAGCGCCGTGCTCATCATAGCTACAGGTCCAACAGTCCACGCCACCACAACTTCCCGCAATCCAACCATAGGCAGCGGTTCTTCACGTCGACAGTAGATCATCGCCAAAGAAGCAAGTAGCGCCATCCCTCCCGTAATTTCAACACTCTTGTCACAAACTACATGCGTCAAGCCCAGCAGAGCCAACTGAAGGGCGTAAAACAGATACGACGAACGTCGCACTTGCGTCAACGACAACAAACTGAAGTTCCCACACACAACAGAAAAATACACATATGTAAGTTTTTCGGCTTAAAATAAGATGAGGTAATGGAAAATAAATGAGGTATAATAATAAACTGGGGGTGAGTACTTGAGGATGATTTTGCCGTCTTTGGCCCCTGGTTCCTTGGGCTGCAGTGTGCGTTGGAAGTTGCTGTAGACTGCGCTGAGGTTCCCTAGCAGCTGCGTCAATACGGCGCAGCTGAGGACAGTGAGCACGTCCAGCTGCAGGAAGGAGACCCCGTGGGAGTTGCGTAGCAGACTTACTGCCATGAGCACGGGGCACGCAGAGGCGAAGAGCGTCCAGGGCCGCAGGGCACTGCGCACGCTCTTGGCATACTCCATCTTGGCTCGCGAAATGAAATTCAGAAAGATGGTGTTTTGTACATCAAAGTAGCCATTTCGATGAGAAAAGACCCAAAACACTCCTGAATGTGAACTCCGCCACCCGCAAAGTGCTCGTGGCCCCCGCGCACGAGAACGGATCGTTGTCACACTGACACTTGTTGTTGTGGACCACATAGCTCACCCTCTCTGGTGCAAGCTTTTTGACACAGCAGAAACAAGGCGGAAGCCATGAGGAAGACCCCACTGCCCCTGACAGCACGACGGTAGGTGCGTCGCTCCAGACAGCTGCCGCCGACAGGAAGAGGAGACCCCGCCCCTGACAGCACGATGGCAGACGCTCTGTCCAGATACGATGCGCGCTACCCCCGACTAGGGGAGGTCCCCCACCACCCTCGTACAGCATGATTGCATGACGGCAGGCAACCGTCCTCGACAGCAAGATGGCAGGTGCTCCAGGCAGTACTAAGCGCTCGCGGTGTGGTACTGAAAGGTGGGAAGAAGATCGCACCGCTGTGCGCCTCCGCGGGGCACATACTTCTTCAGAAGGCGTTGGCCCAACATGCTGAGGTGCCTTAATAGAAAGAGGCTGCTGCTGCTGTCGACAGAGCGCAGCACCATGGACATCAACAGCAACAGCAACCTACTGTTGGCAATTGCGTGGGCGTCAGCTGCGATGTAGCGGATATAGCAAGAAGCGGTAAATGGAAAGCGCCCGAGCTGTGAGATTAACTGTGATTGTGCGTATTGCTAACGCTAGTGTTGGTCAAATGTGACGTAGCGCTTAGAGCTTTCGCCTGTCTGGTGGATTACACGCATGCAAATAGGACCAGGAGAATCTCCTAGTGGATAGACGGCCCGCTCGGACGAGGGATTTATTCGGGGCCGTGAACCCTGGGTTGCCGCTTTCTATTGAGAAGAAAGGCCCCGGGGTTCGGTCAGTAACCTCACCTTGTGTACCCCCTTCGAATCGGTTGTTTTGATCAGGGACAAGGCCAACAACTTGTGTTTGCTCCTGGGGAACCCGATCAGGTACGGTACGCGGGTGGCTAGTTTTGTAATTCTGAGGTACTAGCTGACCTCGTACGGGTAGTTAAACAGACAAAGGTCCCGGGGACACTACCAAGTTCCCGGGCCTGGGAGACACGCAACTAAAATATACACTGGTTCTTTCGGAGGAAGACTCCGGGGGCGATGGCCCAGTACTATTGTTTGTTCGGGGAGAGACCTTAGGGGAAGACCCTAAGAATATGGAATGTATACACCCGTGCCGGCTAGACCGCACTCCGGGAGACACAAATATGGAATGCCTGGGGATCACTGGGAAACCCTGGCAAATATGATATCGAGTTACCTTGGGGGCTCAGTCTTTTATCGCGGATCCCCGGGGCCGCGTCCTTCTCCGTAGCTGGTAGATGTCGAGATCGAGCTCTGCGCGCTTGGGGGGAAAAGTAAGACTGAATTAGGCCTCTCCCGGGTCTTCGGCCTCGGGGAGAGTTTATGGCTTGCAGTTATCCTGGGATCTGCCGACTACTTGATTTCACTATGGTCGGGTCTCCCGGGGTCGTCACGTCGTATGATGTGTCTCTTTGGTCAGGCGACTGAATACTTCAGGTTCATGGGTTCGGGTCCCGGGGCTTCGGCCCGTGGGTCAGATGGCCAGCCTCTTCGGGAACGTCGGGTACGTATTAACCGGAAATCCCGGGGCACTATGCCACAACCGCCCCATGCCGAGGTGCCTGGGCTGAGACATCATTGCTAGTGTCTCCGGGCTCCGGTGAAGACATTCAAATAACCCCAGGGCGTCACTCGCACGGGGGAAATGTGTTCCGGTCACTTTCCGTCAATTACAATTTTTTCTGGTGACCGTTGACCCACGTCTTGTCTCGGTCTGCGGCTCCTCTTTGACGTCTCATTCCTCGATTTCGCGCTGCGCGAACACATCATCTCCAACCTCCTTCGCTATGTCATCGAGTTCGTCCGCACAAGGGAAGGGGGCCGCGACGTCCTCCGTGCCCGGAGCCGCAACCGCAGCTTCCGCAGATCCGTCAACGAGCAGTGCGACTCCGGCGGGCGTTCTCCCGGCGGCAGGGTCTTCGGTGTTGCGGGGGGTTCCGACGTACTGTTCAGCTTCCTGATGATCAGGCGCTAGGCCCTAACGAAGTGCAAGTCCCGACGCCCACAACGGTGTCGTGGATCGTCTACAAGGCTCGGGTTTGTTGGACCGGAGACCCCAATTTGCGCCAGCCTCGTGGGTTCCCGGGTTACAAGTGCGTCGCGACCAGCATCAGAGAAGTTCAAGCTCGATTCACACCTCCGGACTACGAAGCTTTGGTAGACGGCTCGGGCCCGGGGGGCGTGATGCCTTGGGACATCATGTTCGAGAAACGTATCAAGGTATTCTGGTTCGTGGGCGATACTCGGAGGCTGTCAGGGCTTTCAAGCGCCTAGTCCAAGATTACGTGGAGCATATGCGGAAGTGGCGTCGGGCGTTCTGGGAGCACAATCATTGGATCGAGATGTGCAGGGACGACCCAGCTGTTTGAGCTCTGTATACTGCTCGGAGTCAACTAATGAAGAGCTGGTCTCGGGAACGCCGAAAGATTACGGATCGCATCCACGCTCCCCCGGAACATGAACACATCGCTTTCTTGGGAGAGCCTGTCCTTTGGCGTAGATCCAACAAGGTGGTCTCCTGGACCCTGACGCCCCAATCTGCTCGACGTTCATTGCGGGATCAACTTTCTCTCTTGGACCAGCGCAAGCCGTCTCGGGTCTACTGGAGTCTCCCGGGCTCGGAGTCCCGGGTCCAGGAAAGTGTGAAGGCCCAGGTTTGGGATGCCCGCATTGTGGGTCCGTCTGCTCGTGGTCTCATTCCGACTCACGGCGACATGGAGGCGGTCCCGACGAGTTCGCTCACCACTTGAAGCAACCCGGATTGCATCTATCTAATCTGCCATTCTCTTCGCTAGCTCTGCATTCTTTGTTGAACATGACTTTGCTTTTGCTCTTGCCTTGCATTCTCCACATGTCTTCTCAATCTCCTCACCCAGTCTCCGGGATTTGTCTCTGGGGAGTTCGTACTTAGGATCGCTTCCCTGGGGACTTGTCACTTGGTATCATCCGTCTCGGGACTTGGGTGATAGCTGTTGTTTCCTGTTGAATTTTATGCAATAATGCAAACATATAATTGTTCCCATCATCTTGAATATCTCTAAGGCTCCGGGATCCCGGGGGACACCCAGAGTCAGAATCAGCTCTGACTCCGTGATCAACGCCCGGAGTTCTACCGGACCTCTTCGTCCGGGAGCTCATCCCCAGACTGCATCGCCTGGAACCGAGCTCTGGCTCGCTCTCCTTGATCGAACTCGTACAGCAAGCGGCCACAATTCAGGCGGTCCTGGGGGACCCACTCGGGGTCGTCGTAACCAATCCACTTAATCTTGTACTCTTTGATGCGTCTGCTGGTGCGGGTTCGAGTGACCCACCGAACGTCCAGGATGGTTTTTACTTCGTATTCTCCGGATCCTTGGTCTGATTCCCAACTATCTTCGCGAAGGAGGGCCGCATCAAAGTCATCGTCCTCAGAGACATCCATCGTGTCGGTCGGCCTCTCGGGGTATACGACCCGGGGCTTCAATCGACTAATGTGGACCCAAGGGTAGAACTTGTAGTCCGTGCCTTCTACTTGCAGACGATATCGGAAATCGCTTCCTTTCTCCAGGATCCGGAAGGGCCCGTGCCAGAGGTGTGCTAACTTCTTGGTCAGGCCGGGTCGCACCCGGGCTAAGTACAATCATACCGAGTCACTAACATCGAAGCCATCTTTTAGACGGTCCGAGAGTTGCTTCCACTTACGATTGTGTTCCCGGGATCTCCGGGTCTTCGCTTTTGCTTGGAGGTCCCGGGCCCACGCTCTCGCATACTCCACTCGGCGTTGAACCTTGAGTCGCCACTCGTAAGCGTCCCGGAGCTGGATGTCCCGGGAAACCTCTCCATCCATGCACCAGATAGAACGGGGTATCCAGGCGAGTGAAATCGTAAGATGTGTTCAAGGCCCACATCAACTTTTCAGCGAGCTCGTCCCAGTCACTTTGGTCCACTGTTTGCACGTAAGCACGAACGCTTCAGATCACCGTCTGCACCGATCGTTCTTGTTGGCCGTTGGCCTGGGGGCGATAGGCTAGGGTCGCTCGTTGACGACTCCCAAGCATCTCTCGGAAGTGTTTGAAGACTCGGCCCATGAACCTGGGATCTTGGTCGTGCCGGATCATCTCGCTTGCATCAAATTGTCGGAACACACATTCTTCATAGGCTTCGGAAACATTCTGGGCTGAGGTGCGTTCCATAGCTTTGCACATGATAAACCCCGAGAAAGCACATTGAAATAGGAGCAATGCTTCGTTGCCCCGGGCCGTCCTGGGAAGAGGGATAACAAAGTCCATGGAGACCGCCTGAAATGGCCGCGTCGCCAAGATGTTTCCGGGAGACGGTCCCGGGTTCCGGGGGGGCCCTTGGCTGTCACGCAATCAATGCACTCCTTCACGAACTTCTCAGTGGACTTGAACATTCCAATCCAGTAAAACTCACGGCGCAGGCGTTCATAGGTCCGAATAATACCCTGGTGCCCTCCTTGCATGTCTGAGTGGCAGTGGTGTTGGATGTCTCCTTGGAGATCCTGGGGGACAACTAGTCTCAAACAGTCCGCTGTCTCCCGGGATCGATCTGGAGTGTCCTTGTTCAGATAAAAAAGAGTGTCTCGACTATCCAAGACGAACTGATCTGCAATCTTAGCTAGGCGAGTGGTCTGCTTTAGCGACAACTGGTCTGTTTCGCCTCGGATAAAACTCCTTAGTGGAGCCAGCTCTGGGTCCGATGCCTGGTGGGCGCATATTCGCCTCCAGCGTTCTTTCCGTGCTTCCCCCAAGTCTTCCTCAGGTTCTCTCCTTGGGCCTTCTCGGGTTTCCACTGCGGACATTTCGTCTTCCTCACTGTCGCCGGGGTCGGGTCCCGGGCCCTGGCTCCGGAGCTGTGCTCTGGCCGTCACGAAGACATCGTTTCTGAGGGAATCTTGTAAGAACCGATTGACGCCCAGGGCCGTGGTCACGAACACGGATTCCACCAGTGATTTCTTCCTGGGGCTCGGCTCCTTCATTAGCTTCTCGTGGATCCGGTTTAGACCTCGGAGCAACTTGATGTCTCCCGGGTCCTGAATCTCCAGTGATGCTTGATCTTGGAGGACACGCTTGGAAACGTGGTCCGCAGCAGCATTGAAGTCGCGCTTTACGTGCACCAACGTTAGAGACACGAATTTCTTCTGGAGTTCTTCTGCTTCCTGTAGTAACTTCAGGAGGTGAGGTTGCGTACAGCCAATTAACCCCTGGAGCTGCTGGATGGCTAGTCTGGAGTCTCTCACGACGACCAATTTTTGTACTCCTTCTTGGAGCGCAAGTTGCATCCCACGGATCATCCCTGCATATTCTGCTTCGTTGAGTGTCGCTGTCTCGAGGAAGTGTCCCCGGAGCTTGACGACGTCCCAGTCCGGGAGTCTCCAGAGGATGCATGCGGCGCCCCCGGAGCCATCTCGTTTGGCTGCCCCGTCGAAGCTCAGGAGATATCCCTTGTGGTCGCTAGAGATCAATTCAAGACTAATTGGTGGAGCTTCGATCTCAGAGCCTTTGGATGGTATGAGTTCCTCAGCCACTTCGTCGAGTTGCTCCCGGGGTGTGATCCCGGCTCCCAGGATCGCAGCGAGGCCATCTTCATTTTGCTCGACCCGCCGGATGTCTAAGTCCCAGGGGGACAGTTGGACTGCTCACTTGAGGCATCTTCCATCGACAGTCTTGGACTTGAACAGCCATCTCAGGACCGAGCACCGGGTGTAGACTCTGATCGTCTTCTCCGTGCTCCCCGTGAGCATGGTATGGCAGGTATTCAGGACTCGAAGTAGAGATAAAACTTCCTTCTCAGCTGGGTGATATCTGAGCTCGGCGTCCTGGAGGACACGTCCAACAAAACGTACGGGGCGGATCACGCCATCGTAGTCCTGCCCCAGGACGGCATTAATTGCCCACTTGTTTGCATGCACAATAATGACATACTGCCGTTTGGGGTCTGGGTGCTGTAGCAACGGAGTAGATACCAGCCGCTGCTTCAACAATTCGAATGCATGCTTGGCTTTCTCTAGGTCGCGCCCCGGGCGGAGCTGCTCGTCTGACAACTCGTACAACACCGCTGCGATTACCGGGAGATCCTCGATGAACTTGCCGTAATAATTCAAACTCCCCAAGAATGACTGTTCTCCTTTGAGGGTTCCCGGGAACGGCAAGTCCAGGACTTTTTGTGCAAGTTGCGGGGACGTCCGGATTCCATCGGAGCTAATGTCGTGCCCCAGGTATTTGCATCGTTTCACACCAAATTCACTCTTCGGGAGACTAACCGAAATGTTCCAGTACCGGAGGCGGTACAGCAGAGCATCCAGGGTCTTGCACAAGTCGTCCCAGGACGGGGCTCCGTAGATAATGTCATCGATGTACGAGCTCCTGAACAGGACCGGTCCCATCTGATCCGGGGAAACCCTATTCGGATGAAATACCGTGTCTGTACTGGTCCGGGAGACACCTGGCCCCCGGGGCTCCGTTTGCCAGTTGTCATCCAAGAAGCTCACAATTACATAAGTAGATGCACCACCTCCGTCAGACAGCCGAGTATTTAACGATATTTAACTCTCATTCGTTAAATACGTATTTAACTCTAGTTAAGTATAAAACTATTTTACAACTCTAGCCACCTCGAACTCGGTCTCGTTGTCGTTGTTAACCTCCTCCATTACGGTTGTCATCGTGCCGTGGCCAATCCCGAGACAAGAAGCTACAAGATCCCGTGTTCGTTGACCTCTGAAATGCCATGCTTCCTTCTGGGCGGCTATATACATGAAGCACCTCACCACGTACTTCTTCTGACCCGGTGACAACTCTTCGCGGGGGTTGACTGGTTCGGCCATTCTAGCTGTACACAACCTTGCAATTGCAAGAGTAGATCAAGGCGAAGCTATTCCTGGCCCTCGCATCCTTATCGGGTGCGAACTCACTGAGCTTGCCACCAAAGGTGGTCGGTTATTATTTGTTGGTCCAATCATTAATGACGAGTACAATAGTGACGAGCGTTCCTACATCGCAAGAAGTCACCACAACTGATTCAGGACCCGAATTTCGGGTATGCGAGTTACCGCATGCTAAGTGAGTCCACCGGGTATCCTACGAACGCTGTCTATTGCCGCTCCTTGATTCTCGTCTGCTACCACAAGACTAGGGTATTCCTTTTCCTGTCAAAAGCCATCAATGCGAAATGCTCTTTAGGTCATTATTTAAAGTTGCAAGCACTGAGCTTACCATGGCGGTTGCCAAAGTAAACGAGAGCATTGCCGGTCTCGAATGGAACCAGGTGCTGCAAATGCCACGAGGCGCGATCCTTCTTGTATGTGAGGTATCAGTTGATGAGTGGAATGAATTCGTGGAGAGCGAGGACCAGGAGCTCATGTCAACTCACTTGGAATGGATCAACAGAAAATCTACATCGTGGAGTTGCCGTCGTTGAACGCAGTTTGTCGCCCAGTTCACTAGATTGCTTTTGCATGATGACGTCGTGAACGACAACTTGAGAGGCTATTTACACGAATGTCCAGCCCCAAATACGAGGCTGACGCTAGTTTTGGGCCTTTAGCAGGCGCTTTGCTTACTGGATTGCTCAGCTATTGGGACTGGTACACTGTCAAGGTCGAGATTGGATATATGCGCACGTGGGGGCACGATGAAGGCCACCTCGACTGGAAGACAGAGCTCTGGGCCGCATGTCCAGGAGTGCTCTACGTCCTCTGTGTGGCTGTCGGTGAAAACCTTGCCACCTCTATTTGTTTTTCAAACGCACCAACCTCGTAGCTGAAATAACTTTCTTGAGTGTGAAGCACTTTCATACCCACACCACATATATTACGTTCATACATGTACACATATTATTTCTCCTCCACAGGAACCCTTTGCTTCCTCATGTTGATTCGTTCCATGCACGTGAACCTCACCAAACCACGTCCAAGTCCTTCCCCTTCTCGAGCAGCAATGAACCGTGAGATTCTCTGCGCCAGCAATTGCGAAGGGTACTCGATGAGGTGGTAGCTCACCGTCGCTAGCAGTAAAATCAAACCAAACCGTGCAAAAAATCGGTTGAAGTACTTCTTCTGGTGGCTGATCGGAGGGTAGTCTACGATGAAAGAGTGCAGCAGGTAGACCGAGAAACCGATCTTGCCCCAGTATCGTAGCACGCTCCACTCGAACATCGTGGAAATGCAGCACGGACGGAGCATCTCAATCACGAATACCATTGTAAGCTGTGCGCTGACAAATGAGAATCCTGGGGCAGCAGCGATGGGGTCTTTATGCACCCAGTCGAAGAACAGACCTTGGAAGGACACGCTCAACATCGAAGCAATGGCCAATCCCTCAACTACACGAAGCAGCAGCGTATGCCACCAGCGGAATTGGAATCCCGTCTCCTTAATCCACAAGTCCAGCTTCACGAACACCACGGCTCCCAATGACCCAGCCATAAACGTATGAAGGTGGGGCTCGAGAGGCATGTGGTTGTCACGGTGCACGTAGAAGCCTTCGTGCACAATCCACACAGACAAAGTTCCTGCACCAATCCACCAAAAGCGACGCATCGCCAGCGCGACCATGACAAACACTGGAATCACAAAGTAGTACCCGATCTCCAGCGGCAGCGTCCAAAACACATGAGGACGGTAGCCGGTGTAAAACGAGAGCACCTTGGGAAGGTCATAGTCTTCGGGCTTCTTCAAGCGAAAGTAGCGGTGCTGGTTTTCAAATGACATGAACGAAAGCGCGACTGCCGTCACCGCAAACAGCGGGTACACGCGGAAGAACCGCTTCTGGAAGTAGTCCATCAACGCGAATACCCACGAGCGGGAGCTTGCTCGTTGAGCTAACAACTTCATGCTCTTCTTCATGAAAAGCCACGTCAGCAGGAAGGATGACAACACAAAGAACACATCAACGGCAACTGAGCCGAGATGCAGACCTTGCGTAGGGTTTTCATGGGAGTGCTGGAGCACAACGAGAATGGCTGCGAGGCCTCGAATGCCGTCGAGGAAGAGAACTTTGGTCGGCGTAGCATTTGTGGGCGCTGGCTTGGTCTCCCGAATATTTTCAGCCGAAGACTTAGTGCTTGCCTCTGCGTCCTCCGAGTCCGACGTGGCTGTCGATGTCTCGCCATCCGAAATCTCGATGACGCTGAGCTGGGCTTTACTCGACGAAGTGGCCGCAGTTTCGGGCTTCGAGTCCGGCATGTCGTTTCCTGTGCTTCTCAACATTACTATGAAGACCTGTCCTTCGAGCGTCGTGTGCTGCACTCGAAGTAAATTGGGAAGTGAGCCGGTGATTCCCTTACGTATTAGCTTCAGACTGACCAGGCATAGTATTACTACACGACAGCACGAATTTGTGGCTGGGCTGCGAGCCCGGTTGGGTGACGTCGTGACTGTCGGCGTACGTATACTGTACACTGTGCAAACTGTTGGTAAGGCTATGGATATGCGAGCCATCATCGCGAACACATGGGATCGATTAATACGATGTGGAAGGTGTCTTTCGTACAGCAAAATTCGCTGGTGAAAGATGCGACGACTGGATGCCGCCGTAAGCTTACATGCGATATTGGCACTCGGTTCCAAGCCGTTTCAGTCCCTGTTGTACGGCGGCGTTCAACTTCCACTTTGCAGGTTGTCGACCTGTATCCTGTGGCGTGAACGGTCTCCGAACGGTCCCGCAGAGGCGGGACAAGCCCCAGTATTTATGACAACCCCCCCCCCCCACTCCCCCGTCATCTCTCCACAACACTCTATCGTGAAAGACGCGGTGACCCGCCGTCCACGTTCATCGATCTGTTGGGCTTCTTGCTGTTGAAGAAGTTGGGCAGCCCATGCTGCACTTAGTACGCGTCGAATCCATCAGCACCACCTTGTGCAACTTGGCTTTTCGACAGTTTGACGTCGCGCACCACACTCTCCACGAGTTCATCGTCTTCCGGAAGTAGTTCCTCTAAACGCTCGCCCGTGATGGTTGAGTCCACGCCGTCATAC